>QZLH01000274.1:56809-67976 GCA_003833135.1 Oehlia diaphana | reverse complement strand
TTGTGAAATTTTAAACTTCATAACTGCCATAATTAATGCTTGGATAATATAGAATTGACCGATTTATCTATATACGAATTAACAATGATATACGAATTAATAATGAAATGCAAATTTTCGAGTGTACTCCGATTGTTACATGAATTACGAATTAAGGTTCATGATGAGATTAATAAATAAATAAAAAAAATTTTATTATCATGATTACACGATTAATAAATTTATAAAAGTGATATTTCTATCATTTTCGGCGAAATGGCCCTTCGGCGAAATGGCTTCGGCGAAATGGGTTTCGGCAAAATGTACTTTCGGCGAAATGGACGATTCGGTGAAATTGCTTCGGTGAAACGTCTCTTCGGTGAAACGTCTCTTTGGCGAAACATCCCTTCGGCGAAACATCCCTTCGGCGAAATGGCTTCGGCGAAATGGGTTTCGGCAAAACGTACCGTAACCTATTTTTCTTGACCACTTTTAATCAGTTTACTCAAGTCGAAAAGAGATCTCAGTTTAAACCTTCATTATTAATAAAATAATTTGTTTCATAATCAAATAAGTTATTGTTATGTTATAAAATGATAATTAATGCGAAAAATGGGTTACATCCATACATTATAAATTTATTTACTGTAGCACTCAGTATTCTTCTTAATAAGCAATGCGCTAATTGACGTAATATTTTTCCACAGATAAGACTATTATTAAATTAGTATTTCAGAAATTAAAAAATTAATTAATTTATCTTAATATAATTTACTTTATATCTATTAACCGAGTTATGATTCTTAAAAGAAATTTTTTCTAATTAATAAAAACTATACCGAAAGTTTTTTATTATAATATATTTGAATCCTAACTCTTCTTTTTACTCTTATTTTTTAAAATAAAGAAGAAAAAGAGAAAAAAGTGGGTTATTTTTTTTTTGAAAAAAAAATAAACTAGGGCTAACTATTCATGTTTCTTAGAGTGAAGTTTACAAATAATTTTATTGTCCGTTTATAATACAAGAGTTAAGCAATTTCTACGTGTTCAAGAAGTCATTAAAGATATTTCAAATGACTTTAGCACAATAATTATGTTTGGAGGGTTTATCACAAATTCCTGACAACTATAATATCGAAAGCTTATAATCTTGACACAAAAATTCCGACTAACTCAAATTCCGATTGAATCAAAATCCTGATATAATAACAACTTGACAGTAAAATTCCAAATTCCCGCAATTTTTTTTAAAAAATAAATAATTATATAAAAATTTTCCCAATTAAGCGTATAAATTTTTAAAAAAACTGTGGCGCAGTAACGGGTCTTAATTTATCCATTCCGATATTAAGTAACCATTTTTGAACTTAATTCCGGCAAAAGTCCTCATAATTCTGGCCAAAATAGCCATAATGCGGGCCAATGTTGGGAACTGTACAATATATCAAAATATTTAAAATATTTGTAATAAAATATGCATAATTTGATTAGAATTAATGTAAATTATTTGTAAATTTTATTAATATTAACGAAATTTTTTTAAATGAACTGAATCATAAACTGACCATAACTATATTGCCACTTCGCATTTGTCGTCTTATTTTTTCATAAATATAATTTCTTCAAACCATGAACTACATATACCAAGGTATTTTTGATTTTAGGATATTATTTAAGCAAATTAAACACAGTTCCGGAGATAAATGCTCATAGCATGAGATTGAAATTTCTTCTAAATCAGAAATAATTGCATTGAAAATTAACCAATCTCAAATTTATCCGGTTGAATCTCAGTCAGGATTTTGGCTTTAAAGAATTTAGATCATCAGGATTCTGTGACTATGGATTTGCATTTATCGGAATTTTGGTGTCGGGATTATAGACTGTCGATATATGATTGTCAGGATTTTGGGAATATCAAAAATCGACACCCGACGATTGGTCGTAAATCCTGAATCAAAATCCAGAAAAAATTTCCAATTAAGCATTAAGTGTATAATTTTAAAAATGATGTGGCGCAGTAACGGGTCTTAATTATATAATTAATATATAATTTGAATTATTTGATTAGTATTGACTGTTAACTGTTGAGTAACGTAAAACGCAAAACGCTACTATATTATTCAATAAAATATTAGAATATGTACAGTATTGAATAGATATAACAGTACATGAATCAAAGAACGGTCTAAGCCTAAACATAATATTGTCATGGTCAATATCAAACATAAAGAAATAAGATTGGTTTCATTGAAGCGAATGAAAATGGTTGTTATGATTACAGGAGCGTGTAAAGAAGCTTTGAAAATATTTTTAAAACACATAAATTTTCATGGCTTTAAAATAATTGCGTTTAAAAAATTTTTTCAAAGACATTGCTTTTGAAAATTGATAGTTTAGCGTATGAAAAGACATTACTTTTCATCAAGCTAAGAAACAAATAACTGATGAATTGCTATTACTAAACAGTGAAACAATAGGTTAAAAAAAGCATTTAATTACAAAATACAAATTTCCATTGCAAAATAATCAATAAACGTAAGTTCCATAAATTTATCAAATCTATCATGTTATAAAAAGCTAATGAATAATTAGAATAATACCGAATTACCTTCGGATTTACAGCTATTTGCAAAAATAACGGACCATCTAATTCGATTTTCGGCTGCGTATGAAATTTTCATACGCAGCCATACGCAGTCATATACGCATAGTAGAATTATGTGATATAACTGCGGATGACTGCATATGAAAAATTCAAAAAATGAGTTTGGCGGCCCGGGCAGATATTACCATGCGTATGAAAATTTCATACGCAGTCGAAAAATGAATTAGGTGGTCCGTTATTTTCGCAAATAGCTGTAAAACCGGGAGATTTAGTTGCTTCGGTTTCATCCGGATTAATTATATCCGGTTTTATTCGTTTCATCCGGATTTATTATATCCGGTTTTATTCGTTTCATCCGGATTTATTATATCCGATTTTATTCGTTTCATCCGGATTTATTATATCCGGTTTTATCCGTTTCATCCGGATTTATTATATTCGGTTTTATTCGTTTCATCCGGATTTTATTATATTCGGTTTTATTCATTTCATCTGGATTTATAATATCCGGCTTTATCCGGTGCTGCTATTTGCAAAATTATTGATCGGCAGTAATTCTAGCCAAATCATAATTTTGGCCAGAATTGTAACAACGCTATGCCGATCAAATCCTTTTTTGGAGATAGCCGTAACACAAGTTTTGCTTTTTCTGAAAATTTCCTTTTTGAATTTGTGTAACAACCAATTACTAAAATGGAAATTATAATTCTGGTCAAATTTATAATTTGGCCAGAATTATGCCGATCAATTAGCGTATGACTGCGTATGAAACTTCGGAGCAAAAATGAATTGGGTGATCCGTTATTTTTGCAAATAGCAGATTTATTATCAGGCGTGTTTAATTTATTTAAGCTTCAAGTGCATTAGTACACTCAAGAGCTGAACTTATTTTTTCGGTAATGTATACGTACGATAAAAACTTTATACCAATCCGAATTCAAAAAATAAATCCAAACTCTACTACGGTTCAATGATAATATACTGTATTACGATGACGACCAATAATGTCTTGTATTCTGCCCATTGCAAGTTAAATATTAAATCGTAATTGCCAAAATGAATTAAAAATATTTTGTTGGGATTCGTGAGGGAGCAAGATTTTTATTATTAACAAATAAACTATCAGTAATTAAAAAAAAAAATAAAAAGAATTTGAAGAATTAATTATGATGGAAAACGTATATGTCTAGAACCCTGTATAATAATTATTATTAGCTATTAATATACTAGATTAAGAACACTTCATTTTAAAATCATGTCAAACAGTTAATATTCACTCTCACTCTCTCAGAATAAAGTTTATCATATTCATTGACCCAGTGACTGGTCACGTGTCATTTGGTCGATTACCTGTCTTTACATAATTCCGGCCAAAATTATCTGTAATTTCATTGTTTCGATATGAGACATATCACGTGATAATATAATTTGTAATTCTGGCCGGCATCATAAATTTGGCCTGAATTAATTCTAAATGCAAATGACAAATGACTACGATAGGTTATTCGAAGGTCATTCGGGGTAATTCAAAATGGCCAAATGACCTGGTCATTTGCCATCACCGAATTATAAAGTGGAAAATTTGCATTGAGCGAAAGCTTGCTACTTTTAATTATCATATTAATGACAACGTACTCCAGCCCTACCACAAAGAGACTTCCTAAGCCCTATAAAAAAAATTCTGGGAAAAACTCCGACAAATGATCATTTTCTAGTAGTTTTTATTCCGAAGAAACTCGGACATGTGATCATTTTCTGAAAAATTTTTTATAGGGAAGAAGTGCACTATGCTCCACCCTGTAAAACTATCGCACAACACTATGCAGTTCCACATCAATCCAATCCTATCCCAGGACTGCAGCAATGAATAAGCTGATATCCACGAGCTTATTTAAAGCAAGTGTCTATGCTCCAATTGTATAGTACTATACCGCACCAAAAAATTTACAACCAGCTCTACTATGAGACTGCAGTAAAGGCTGGAAAGGGAAGAAGAATAAAGGTGGGAGAGATGACAGGAAGAAAGAGATGAGTGAGAGACGGTGATAAACGTAAATAAGAGAAAAGATCTATAAAATAAAATTTTATACAATATTTATAAGATGACTCATGATTATATTGTCATGTGATTATGACAAATATATCAACAACTTTAACGTCAACTTAACGTTTAAATCATGAAACATTTTGTAATCTTGAATGAATCGAGAAAACACAGTATATAAAAAAACAAGGAGTTATTATTTCACGTTAGTGAACATCAAATTTCATCAATTATGACATCAAAAAGGTCCATTTATAATATACTATAAGTTGTATTACGAGAATGCTCACTTTCACCGTAAAAATAATGACGGAGATTGTTCATTTCTCAGAAATTACACAAATTTTATTTAATTCTTAACAAAAAAATTGAAGTTAATTTGCAAATTTTTTTGTTAGATATAAAACTTCTTTACAGAAACTTCAAGATCGTAGCGATGGCTTAATACGCAGTAACTGCGTTATAAATACATAGTGACCATTATGTAATCGTAAAGAAATTACATATATGCAGTTACTGCGCATTAAGCCATCGCTACGATCTTGAAGTTACTGTAAAGTTGATTCAACAAATTATTTATATTATAATAAATCTCAAATCATCTTATATTTTCAACTTCAATCTGTAAAGTTGGACTAAATATTATTTTGCAGGATCCGTCCAAACTCCAAATCTCGAAAGTACATTATCCCGACACTCTAAATCCTGAAATTCAAAATCCCGAATTGTCATAACTTTTCTTAATAAATTTCAAGATTTTCATTTCGGTATTTTGAATTTCGAGCTCTTATGAAATGTCGGGATTATGGCAATACGGGATTTCGTACTAAGAGATCAACAATAAACGTCAATTATCAACTTCGTTCATTTTGCAGATCAACAATAAACAACAATTATAATAATTACTTTTATATTATTAATTTTAGTGCTATGATAAGTTACATTTACAGTCATAACTCATAACAAACAGAAATATTACAAGGATCGGCAATGAATTTAACCAATATTTGATATGTAAGTTTACTTGATCTTCAAAAAATCAGCACTATCGCTCGGATTCTTTTAGATTTCTCATAAATTAGCTATGCAAAAAAAAAAAAAAAAAAAAAATCTATATTATAATATTATGTACAATTATTATATTGTATATGGTGTAAAGATAGTTATTTAACAAAAAAAAATTGTATCATGACCTATTTTGTTACCACTATTATATATTCCATAACCCTAGAAATTGTAACAAAATAATTTCATTCATTTACAACACAAATATATACTGTATCAGCGATGCTTAACCAAATGTTCTCAAATCTCTAAGATCTCATTTTATCAGTATCAAGATTTAATGTTTAATATTATTGAATATAAAGATCACGCAATCATTACAATATGCAATGAAGCCGAAGCTGGTAAAATATTCAATCAGGTTGTGAATGAGTGCGATTTTGAAGTATAATATTACCATAAATTCTTTCATCGTTCGTTTATAAAAAAATAATAAAACAGCTTCTATATAATCTAGTCAACGAAAAAAAAAATAATAGTCAATTTAATTAATAAAATAATAATAGAGTAGTTATCAATTTTATTTAATCATAGACTGATAAATCAATAAAAAAAAAAAGGATTCACATTTAAAATCGAGATTTTTTAAGTTCCCAGATTAGTACGATTGGATGTGGCTAAGTTTTAACCATAATTCTCCATTTTTTAAGCAAATTTTTATAATATTATACGATAACAGATAAAACCGTAAACAATCTTGTTATCTTCTATCCCATGCTAATTTATCCGATTTTATTAAGCTGTAAGCAGGAACGAAATTTTGCGATAAAGTTTTATCAAAATCGTACGTCAGCTGCGTATAATTCCGTAATTGCACAATTAAGTCTCAGTAGGATAATATTTTAGGGGGTGAGTATACAAAAAACTTAAGGTTGCACATTTTAAAGAAAATTGATTAGTTACACGTGTTTATCATAAAATAAAATTATAAAACTACGTTAGTAAATTATTATGTCAGTCCTATTATCTGATAGGCTACGCGTATAACAATGGTTGTGCTATTCTTTTCTTACGATCAATAAAATCAATTAACTTTCATTCCATATGTTTTTGGTTTAATAGAAATTACCTAATCAATGCAATCACGGAGTATACCGACGTGCAGAAAGTGATCTACATTTATAGTTATTACGTATACCCAATGGTGTTTACAAATACGGTTACAGTATTACATCATAGTACGTAACCATTGTCAGTGGTAGAAATTTTGGTTATTAATTCCAGATGTAAAGTTTTTTGAAGACAAATAAAATTTCATAATATTAAAAAGTTGTTTTATCCATTATAATAATACAAATAAATATTAAGAACAATATTACATTTTATTTAAAAAATGTTAGAAATAGAATACATTGGTTTTATCGCTGCAGCATTTAAATACGAAAATACGACGAAGATAAACAAAAATATGAAATAAATAAAGAATATAATAGTAAAAGTAGATAAATCCTGATTGGGATATATATACATGTCAAGCACGAAAGTTATGATTTAATTCAAGAAATTTATTGTTGAGATCAGGGTTGTGGGTTACTTGTTAAAGAAGAATCAAAACAAAATTGCATAAATACTGAATTATTTGTTGCATTATCATAAAAAGCATTTGTCTGGTGATGTATTGTATCATTTTGAAAGATAATACATTGTCAAGGATTATTTTGATTAATAGTTTTTGAGTAACATCTTGGAGAAGATACGTTTTCGAACGTGGATAAAGATGGTCATCGGTCCTAAAAGACCACGGTCCTACGGTCCTACACCATAAAAAGACGGACTGGTCCATCTTAGTGTAGGACTGCGGTCTTTCGGTCCTGTATCACATGTAATAAGACCGTCGGTCTTTTTAAGGACCGCAGTCTTTTTAAGACTGATCGGTCTTTTTTCTTTTTTTTGCAAATAAAAAAATTTTTTTCCCTGAACTCTATTAGAAAATCATTTTTGGTTTAATTCTAGTTATATTTATGCAAAAATATTTTTTCATATTGCGTTTTAGTTTTTTTCCGAAGTCCTTCAAAACTATAGTTTCAAAAATTTAAAGTTTTGAGACAAAAAGATTTAAAACGCAATATCTCGTCACCCAGTGATTATAAAAGGATGTAACTACCACCATTCGAATCGTCTCAACGAGATGCGTTGAATGATATTAAAATCATGATTTTAGAATTGATAGAAAAAATTATACGTCAGCAAAACTATTTGGTAACAAATTCAATAATTACCGGCTATCTATCAATCTTGGAAATATGATTTAGCCACCATTCGACGCGTCTCATTGAGACGATTCGAATGGTGGTAGTTTCATCTTTTTATGATCACTGGATGACGAGATATTTCGCTTAAACGCTTTTTTAGAGTTTGCGTTTTGACAAGGCAACTCTACAAGTAGGAAGAAGTGATTGTCATTAATAACTGGTTTGGAATTGGTCAGTCTTTATATTATTTTATAAACCAGATTAATAGATTTATTTAATATAAAAATCATTTATTATATGAAGACCGGTATGAGGACTGGTCAGTCCTCGGGACCGGTCTTACTGCGCCACAAAAAAATGCAAGACCGCGGTCCGGTCCTACAAGTCCCGGGACTGACCAGTCCAGGACCGAGTAGGACCGGTAGGACCGATGACCATCCTTAAACGTGGATGATTGTTGATAACTATGATGAGGAATATCATTCGCATCATATTGCTCTCGACTATTATCAGGAGGAATAGTATTATTATTGTTGGGTGTGGATTGTTGATTATTATTTAAAGCTTCATATTACAGATGAATCCGATGATTCTGATCATTATGATTAGGATGAATAGTGCTTGAAGAAATGTTAGATGAGGTTTGCTGATAATGTTGAGGATGACTAGTATAATTAGGAGGAATAGTGTTTGAGATATTGGATGTATATTGCTGATAATATTGCTGCTGCTGCTGAAGATTAAGATCATCGGAAATATGGGAAATTGTAAAACTGTTATTAATATTACTGTTAGAAGAATCGTTCATCATGGTCGTTTTCAAAGAGATGTACAAATTAGTAATGATAACTTATTTTTTTATTTTTTTATTTTTTTATTTTTATTTTAGAAGGGTAGGCTTTGTCAAATTGACGATACCAAATTACAATTGCACTTATATAAATATAATAAAGTGTCACATGCAAAATCGGAAGTCATTTTTGAATTTCCATTTTGAATCAAATTCGCACGTTCCAGTCGTTCCACATAATCATAAAGTCATAGCTAATTGTATAATCACACAATTCAACAATATTTATAACTGGCTGGTTTCTGTGTCATCAAACTATGTCATTTGGCTGTAGCCGACCAATTTGGCATTTTTTTTTAATATGTATATATATGTATATTCGAGTTGAATGACCGTAGGGGTTTGGTGTAATCTGCAATATCTGCAATGACAAATTTGGAATTTGTGGCATTCTATTGAAAATTCCGATTTGGGATAAAATTTGGGATAAAATTTGGGCTCATAATCGTAATGATAAAATAACACAATCATTAAAAAAAATAGGTGCGAGTTATTTAGCCATTTAGCATTTACATTTCATGTCACTGTGCCGAAACTAGAGATGTGGGACAACCGTCATTCGGCTTGTCTTTGTTAAAACGATTCTAATGAAATACTTTCGGCTATACTAATTTTCGCCCAGGTAATGATGGCAGAAGATATGGGTATCCTATAAAATTTTATCCGTTATTTCCATAAACTCTGTAAAAATGGACCTTTCACAGATCCATTCACGGAAAATGTAATAATTCGAAAAAATTCCGTGATATAAGGTTATTAATTCCGGAAATATGGACCTATTACGGAAAAAAAATGGAATATAAAAAACGGATTAGCTTTTTTTACAAGGTTACAAATGATTACAAATCAAAAATTCCAGATGTTGATCAATCGGACCCGGTTCACCAGCCAAACCAATGGAACTAGGGACGAAAATTAGTATAGCCAATATGTTCATCACTGGATGGCAGGATAGTTTGATAAAATCATCTTTTTAATTTAGAAAAATTCATTTTTTTAAAAAGAACATTCCTAATAAAAAAGTATCAAAGTAGATTTGTAAGACGTAATAAACACATTTTTTTATAACTTCACTTATGTAATATACTTATGTACTTATGTAACATTTTGTGTAACTAATGTACTTCATACATTTCCTTTGTTGCACAGTTTAAAAGTTTAAATTATCAATGTCACAATCTGCTAATTAATTAAAGTAAAAAATATTTTACAAAGGGATATTATTATATATCAATGCGACTGCAAATAATTATTATAATTATCTGAAAGGTGTAAATTCTTCTTTTGTTGATATTAAAACATTCTTATTGACAAAACTTTAAATGTACTAACTATTATTCTTTGTTGATTATTTTATCGAATAAGTGAAAAAATAAACAAATAAGCAATCAATTAGTACTTATATTTTCTCCAATTATTTTTGTCAAATCACGTGATATGCAGTCCCTCTGCAAATATTCAAATAGGGTTCTTCATTCAACATAGCCATATATAATTTTTACCCTCTATTAAAATTCTTTTTTGGCTAACTTGAAAGTCGGTTTTTGGCAGATATTCGGCGAAATGCGAATATGCGGTATGGGGTTGATGTGGTCATTTTTTTTTCCATTTGAAGATTTTTTTTTCATTATGAATGAAATAAACACAAAACAAAATGTATATTGTGTCCATCAATTAATTCAGTGATCATTTATATGTGATAAGATTATATGTTCAAAAGCGATCTAATGAAATTCACGTAAAACAATGCAGATTGAGAATTAATTGTCTAATAATAAATAAAATTATTAAATATGATTAGCGCAGTGAAATTTTTGCATTGATTAGTAAAACAATATCACATGTAAATAATTTGTCTACCAAAAATAAAATAGTCCATATCAATGCTAACAATAACTTATGCCTTATACAAATATTTTTTAAAAGAATGAAAGCATTCTTAATTGTTAGGTAGAATTTGTTTGTTGGTAAACATCTTTTGTATAAATATATGAATACAGTATCATCCGGGGTGATGATCACCGGTGACTGAAATTATGACGATCGACCAGCATTAAAAATATAGTGCCGGTAATAAATTGATAATTCTGGCCAACGGTGATGATCACTTGAAGTAAAAAACTAAATAAAATATTTATTAAATCAGAGCGATAATTCAAATATAGTAATTTTTTTAAGAATTAAAAATTAGTAAAAATTTGAAATATTAGGTAAAATAATCATGACTTTATTTTTTAAAATTCCGAATTTTACAAACATTCTGAACTCTGTCAATTTGATCCAACAAATCAATCTGGGAAATCGGTTTTCCTATATTTATATTAGCTGATGAAAGATACAAACACATAACTAAGGGGATGGCCAGAAATGACGTAATTTAAATTTTAGGATTTTGACCCCCCCCCCCCCCCCCCCCCCCCCCCCCCCCC
>QZLH01000274.1:38728-56043 GCA_003833135.1 Oehlia diaphana | reverse complement strand
TTTTAGGAAATGTAAAATTAAAACATAATTCTGGCTAGAATTATATTAACTACAAGTGTCTAAAAATGGAAGATGTGTAACATCATCATGGTCTTAACCCCTTAGGCAGTCCCCTAACACTAACGAAGAACTTTTTTTGAAAGAAGTTATTTCACTTTTTCTTCGTGAAAAATTACGACAAGAATTCAAAATTTATTGAAGGTTTGATTTCAAATGAAATTTAAAGTTAATCCACACAAATTTTCTCCCTTAATACTTGGACCTAAATATATTTTTCTAATTAGTAAACAAATATCATACCATAATCATTATTACCTTCAATCAAATCATCCTCAAACCTTCTTTTTAATTTTCTAAATTACAGAATTAATATGGTGCTTAAAGTTCTACTCTTATACCTGGATTATTTGCAGTTTCAATATTCGATGATTTTATAATTTAATTTGGATTGTTAATTCTATTACGCCTTTCCTCCCAATATATTGTTATCAATTCTATCATATATATTGGCCTGCGGTCTTTTACTTGGGCATCCATAGGTCGTACAAAATGGTGGGACATATATGACAGCATTTTCTCATTAATTCAATATAACCTTTAGGTGCATTCCATCACGAATATTAATAATAAGTTCTGTATCATGATTTCAATCCCAAAAAGGACTTCTACCTGTCATTAACTCCCACATAATCATTCCAAAACTATATATATTTGAAGCTTTATTATATTTTTGTCTTTGAAAAATCTCTGGAGCCATATAAGGAATAATACCATGATTCTCATTATCATCTCCAGATTCAGTTGCAGATTTATTTATATCAAGATCACTTATTAGTATTTCTTGACTAAAAAATTTATTGTGTTTGCTATTTTTCCACTATACTGTGAAAATTTATTTTTATTTTTATTTTTAAAATAGAGACAACGACGGGAACCATACGAATCTGGGAGCAAGCCCTTACAAAAGAAGCTACTAATTACACTACCCCGATACTACAGTATAAACCCAACCCTTGCGAGAGTCGTCCTGCCTAATGGCATGACCAGCGTTATGATACAAAGTATAAGAAAATTACACTAAATAAAAAAAATCTATTATAATTATAAAATCTATATGAGTATTATAATGTAAACAAGATGACCACTACCCGCCCGAGTGGAGGTAGTTTGAGGTAATTAAAACCATCCACAACGGTATCGCCACGTCTTGCTGCGTACATGTCAGAGGTAACATGGGATATAGGCGCATTGGACATTAGTTGTTGCAGTGTCAGGTGTTTTTGTATGATTGTTATTATTAGAGACATTCCTTTCATTTTTTGATGAGCGGTGCTTGTGTTTGTAATGACGTATATGGCGTTTAGTAATATTATGTGCCCGGAATGCCACTGTGGGGATACAACAGTGGGTAGTGTTTGAGTAAGATATTCTCCTCTTTTTGTCATTGCAAATATCATCTAGTGAACCTTTAGGCGTTGTGATTATTAATTTTGAATAAATGTTTGGTCGATAATAATTTGTTGGTAATTTTGTGGTAAGTGTCGATAACGTTCTGAGAGCCTGTGTTGAATGTGATAGTCAAATGTAACAGGCAAACTAAGATTGCTGTAAGTATAGAATAAATTTCAACTTTCGTGGAGGAAGGGTTGAATGTAGTCGATCCTTGAAAAGTAATAGATGAAACTTTGATCCAAGCAAAACCCATTTAACTATTTAAGTATTATCGTTCGTAGTTTGTTTTTTAACAAGTGAGCCGTAAAACAATCAAAAGAATTTTGAGAAATAAAAATTTGTGCTAAATTAGTTAAACGATGTACTGTATCGTTACATCCTATAAGTAAATTGTTAATATAATAAGGTGATGAGTAATTTAAATTAATATTTGTTAAAGGAGAAATAGTGGTATGATCTGATGAAAGTGTATTATTACTTTGGTCGCTTGGAACAAGTACTGATTATTATGAAAAAGGTATAATTGTTTGATTTTTAATGCTATAATAAGAGAGATTAAGGGGGTTTTTTTTGTCAGTTTTTGCAAAAAACCGAATTTATTATAATTTATTGTTTTTATTATTAATTAATCTATTCTTCGGAAATAGCATCATGTGGAACAACGCCTCTGATTTCCGTTAAACTACCTTTGACAATATAGGTATAAGGTCCTGACTTGCGCTTCTCTGTTACTTCATATACCAAAAATAAATTACATCTTGGACAATGTAATCTATATTGCTTTTCATATCCATCAGATTTTTAGAATAATTGGATTTGGCGCTTCAATCGCATTTAACTTATAAACCCTCTTTCCACTAGAAATAATATAAGCCCTGTCATCACGGCAATCTTTCTAAACGTGCTTCTATAACCACTATAATATAAATTCACTATACAAGCAATAATAAACGTGAAGATGATGTTTGGGATTTGCAACAAGTTGTTCTGGAGAAGAGACTGTCGAACTTGATACAATCTTTGGCATTATTTCTAAGGACTAAGGAATCGTAGAAACAATGGTGAATTTAGTGAAAATATATTATACTGTATATACAGTATATGTGACTTGCATAACAAAAGATGTGATATAAAATTTTGCAAACTAAATATCACTTTAAATGAACTTAATATAAATGCATGAATGGTTTGCCTTTATTTTAAAAAGACTTGATTATTTTAATTATTTTTAAAATCGGAATCATAATAAAAGTGACAAAACGATGTGAATTTTTTACAAGCTCTTTTAACATTGAAATATTGTATTGTATCGCAATAATGAAAAGAAACTTTTTTAAATTTTAGTGTACCTGTGAATAATATGCATTTGTTCAAGTCCACGTGCTAATCGTGCTATGTACCCCCAGTTAATTTTATAGTTGATGTAATGTATCAATGTATCAAATCACCTGAATCATACCGTACCATTCCGAAATTAAACAACCCCGGAATAAGCAACCCTGGCCTGCATTATGGCGATTTTGACCAGAATTATGACTACTTTGGCCGGACTTAAGTTCAAGAAATGGTTGTTTAATTTCGGAATGGTACGGTAATATGGCATGATAATCATATCAATTCCAAAATATTAGATATCATTTTTTTTAAAAGATTCTGAAGAAAAGCCATAAAATACCTTGAGCTAAAATGAATAGAGCTTACTAATTCATTTATCCCGTTTATGATAATTAAATTAATATACTATGATGTACCTCGCTCAGCTCCTTAAATGTAATGTTTTTAGAACTTTTGGACGCGAGAATATTTTCTGCTATAATTATCAACCGGGCTATCAGTCCAAGTACCTTTATAAATTTTACTAAAACCTCCTTTAGCAATAAATTCTATTTCTATGAATTGTTCAAAAAGGACATATTCCATTTTTCCATTACGATTTACAAGATTAGCTTGTTAAAATCGTCTCCACTTGAGTACTTATATGTCATCTTTTCTTTGTAACAAACGTGACAAATCTGATGACTTTCATCTAAAGGTTTCCTTCTTTTATTACATTCGGTAAATTCACTTTTTTATATTTTGATTTAACGATGTAATAAAATATTGAAATATATGTATCGGCGATACTTACACTTTGTCAAACAAGATTTAATGCTTAATAATATTGAATATAAAGATCGTGCAACATTCCAATATGCAATGAAGCTGGTAAAATGTTAGAGCTGGTTGTGGATGAGTTCGATTTTAGGTACACTGTCACCAAAGATTTGCATTAATTCCTTCATCATTTGCCTATAAAAAAAATAACTTCTATAAAATTTAACGTTGGAAAATCAACAAAAAGAAATATTAATTAGTAGGGTTAGTTTCAATAATATAAAAATAATTAGTAGTTATTAATTTCATTTTGATAACTCACATTTAAAATAAATTCCCAGAATAGTACGGTTTGAATGTGAGAATTCTAAGTTCTAACCATTATAGCTACCACTTCCACTATCCTCTAATTCACTTTTTTCAATTTCCCTAAATTGTCTTCTATTCCATCAATAGCGTTTCTTGAAAAATAATCAAAATAAATTTTACAAATTGAATCAAAGGAATTATTATTAACCTTTTTTAGTCTCATCTATAATCAAAAGTTAAGGTATTACAATAAAAATAAAGTAGATGTGACAGATACAAGGACTAACACAGGTTTTACTTAATTTAGTAATTTTTATAATAAAAAAATAAGGGTAGTGACATATATTATTAGCTAATATTTTAATCGCCGTAAATATTTGTGATCAATAAATACTATAAATGAGATCAACATTTATGCACTCCGTGCGCTCCGTATAAATGATTTCTGCGGTAAATAACAAAACTTTCTATTTAGAAACCAAAAACATATTGAACAAAATTCCATATTCATATTATAATATCGAAAAAAGACATATCGGCGGATTTAATTACCCTATAATCAACGTGTATGCACAAAGCATTATTACATAAGGCGTAGTAAGATTGGGGACGAACATTAAAAAAATCTTTATTTGGTTTTGCTAATAAATACTTCTTTAAGTAATTAAAAGTATTCCTATAATGTGTACAATAAAATAAATGTGAATTAGTTTATATGACTTGAAAAATATAAAAAATAGATAAATTTATAAAATTATTATAAAAAAAAAAAAAAAAATTTCAAACAATATTCATTAAGTTCTAAAATACTTCTTCATAGCTATCGTGACTGTATAAAATTACTATGCAGGTGAAAAATGGGTCTTTTATTAGTGGAATGGGTTTTTTTGCTTCTACTTTTTTGTTGAATAATTTAAGTTTCGTGAATGTAGATGTTTATTCAACTTATCAGGTGATTTTTGGTATTATAAACATAATTTTGGGCAATTGAACTTATGAAACCTTTCAGATTTAGCATTTAACGCAAAGTAACCATATGGTTTAAATTTTATTCACTTTATAATTCATATAATAAGTCAAAATAAGATACATTGGTTCTACTACTGCAGCATTATACAATGCTGTAACGTGTTATGACATTGCGCAGGTTTCAAAAATAAATACAACCGCAACTTTAGAAGTATATTATCATTATTACGAAAATATGATGAAAGTAAATAAACATACGAGATAAATATAAAAAATATAAAAAATATAATACTAGAAGTAGATTGCATGTAGATACATGTTAAACACGAAAGTTATTATGATTTAATTCAAGAATTTATTGTTGAGATCGAGCTTGTGAGTTATTTGTCAAAGGGGAACAAGAACAAAATTGCATAAGTACAGAATTATTTTTTGCATCATTGGAAAAAACAATGTTCTGATAACATATAGCATTGCTTTGAAAGATAGTATTCGGTTGAAATTTTGGAGAAGAAACGTTATCGGATGTGGATTGCTGATAATTATTGGAAGTGGATTCTTGATTATTATTATATTGCTGGTGGCTATGATGATTCTGATCAGGAGAGATATTGTGTATAGGTTGCTGATAATACTGATCAGAAGGAATATCGGAAGTTGTAACGTTATATGTGACTGGAGTATTCGTATCGTTCATTGTGGTCTCTTAAGTAATCCCAAAGAGATGTGTAAATTATTTTTTAAAAATTTCCATCGCACTTTATATAATATAAATATATAATAATGTCACGTGTAGAAATTGAAGTTAGAGGTCATTATGAATTTTGGCTATTGTACAAATCATACAATTCAACAAATTACTATTATTATTAGTCATGAAAATTCCACGTGCAGTTGAAATTTTACTTTGTTTCACCATTTATGAATCGAACAAAGAGAAACAAAAGGCTTATAATGATTAAATTTGACAATTGTATGAATTTTAATCAAAATTCATAAAAATTCGGATTTTATTTAGTTGCGACCGAACCGATTTGGTCAATAGGGATGTCAAAAATCGGGCTTTACCGTGTCCTATTAACCCGTTGGCTTTAAATTTATACGCAGGTACATATTATTTATATTATGTTATATGTATTAAAAGGTTAAAATTAGTATTTAAACCCTTTTTAGTCTTATAAGAAAAGTTGTGGAACAGGCAAAAATATGCATAGCGCGTGTACTTTAAAAGTTCTATAATAAGCACATAAGGTTTCACTGCGTTTTATTCAAAAAAGCGAAATTTATGATATAACGTGATCAGACAAATTTACATATAATAATTTCCAAAAAAGGGGGTGCGTTGCAACGCCTCTGCGTAGAATTATTATTTAGATCGGTTATCACGTGTTTCCATAAAAAAAAAAAAAAAAAAATGCTTTTGTTTATTGAGAATACCATTAAAAATTAAAATTATAATTACATTTTTATTTTATGAATCAATGAGAAACTGTCGCGGCGTCGAGCAGGAACTCATGAAATGAGGAAGCTAATTTATTAGAATTCATCGAAAAAAACTTAAACAATCGCTGCCAAGTAGACAACAGAACAAAGTGGAAAGAAATACAAAAAAATTGGTGCAAGCGGATGGCACGTCCTATGTATAAGTTTAAGTATTCTCAAATCGGCAAAACTTAATTTTACGCGTTGATCACGTGATTTTCGTTTTTACAACATCGGAGTTATTATTGTAAAAAATTGCGTAAATTTATTAAATAAAATTATAATTAATACTTTCTAGCATTAATCGTTGATATTACCTAAGTGACTTATCATGAATTAAGGTTATTGTGACGTAATTTTATTAACACAAATAAAATATTACACGTACCGCAGTAATGAAATTTAATACTTTGGATACATGACCCGAAACTTGCAGGAAGCTGTAGTACGATATCTCAAATTAGATCTGGAGCATGGTTAACTTTGACGTAATTTCATTAAAAGACTATTGACGGCCATTAATAATTTTTCTAACGTTCTTTCTGTTAACTTTGGTAAATTACTGACCTTCGAAATATTCATATACTCTATGAAAAATTTTTATCTGAATATTTGTGAAAATGATACATTCACGGAAAAAACATGGAAAGATAAAACACGGATTAGATTTTTTACAGGGATAATTCTCTATCGTATCATAAATAATTATTTTAGAATATTCAAAATTTTTACAATATTTCGCACATTATGTTCTTTCTTCCAAAGAGTAATAAAGTTTTTTATAATTTTTAAATTTTCAGACCGTGGGAAAAAAATGTTGTACAATTAATCCGAAGATCTTGTAATAATCAAAATGTGACCAAGCATTATTGTGGAGTAATATCGATTTATTTGTGTTCGTATAGGCTACAATAATGATAATGGATAATTAATTTAAATAACAAATAATTTCGATACAATTAAAGAAACCATTTTATTGATTAAATACTGACATAAAATTTCATATAAATGACAATGGAAAAAAAAATCGAAATAAAAATATTAATAAAATATAAACAATTTAAACAATTATTATTATTTTAATATTGTATTTATATTATTAAAGCAAACGCTTGTTTATTGTGTTACTTATGATGTAAATATTTCATTTTGCAAATCTTTGCCGAATCTTCCCGAATCCTCTAGTTATTTTAAATACAGTAAATGTTATAAATTTCTTTGTTTAAAAGTTTAAAATTATTAAAGAATATTGGTCCAACCTGCTACAAACGGACATTCCCTGTAAAAAAATTTTATCTGTAGTTTCTGTAATAACTTCGTAAAAATGATATATTTACGGAAAGTTTCATGTTTTGAGGCTATAAATTCCGTGAATATGCTAAATTTACGGAAATAACATGAAATAAAAAAAAAACATGGAAGATTATTATACAGTATATCAAATACAATTGTAAATAAATTATCGTGATTTACCGTAACAGTTAACTTTTATCTTCTGAGAGGCGTAAGCTCATATTTGGTTAGTAAACGTTCTTCATTGACAAAACCTTGAATGTTGTTATCTTATTTTTGTAATTATTCCATCGAACGAGTGAAAGAAATAAACAAATACAGTAAGCAAAATATTTTCTCTGTCTTTATTCACGTGATCTGCATGCGATAAATCCCGATGTTGAACGAAATTACGAATCGCAAAACGATATTTTCTTTCAACCGAAGGTCGTAAATATTCCAACTTAGTCTAGATAGGTCTTTTAACGTGGTCATATGATTTTATCAAATCTTAAGATAATCTTTTTTGGCTGAAATCGGAATTACGTAAATCATACGATGACGCCTCTTACCCAAATTCGAATATACGGTATGGTTGATATTTTATATTATTTTTTTCCATTTGAAAAAGGTGAATTTTTTTTTACTTTACAATTTATATTGTGTGATCAACCTTATTTGATGACTTGTGATGGCTAGAATCAAAAAGCGATCTAGTATTTATAATAAAAATTCACACACATAAATACAATTTGTGAATTAACCGTCACAATTCTGCATAATAAATAAATAAATACAACTATTAAACAACATGATGATTAATGCAGTGACGCTCCATGTCAGTAAAAACAATATATGTAATAATTTGTTGTCCAAAAATAATAATGATTGTAAATACCATCGTTCAACAAACTTGTGTCTCGTACACTATCACAAAATCGCAATCAAGTGGGAAAAAGTTTTTAAGGTTCATTATGTTGACAATGCTTTTAGAATAAACCTATTCTTAACAATCTATAAAATGGATGGGCTAAATAACTTTAAAGCTTTTCATTTTTTTCTTTTCATTTATAGTAACGATATTATGGTAAAAAGATTTATGGTAATTTGCATCAATTAAACTAAAAATTTTTTTTTTTTTTTTATAAAAAATTCAGAGCATTCCGATTTCCGAATGTATAATATAAAATTCCTACTGAATATAAATAAAGGGCGTCGAGATATACTGTATGTGTTAAATTTAAAATCCTAAATAAAATAATAATGTATATCTGACTTTAAATTGCGAATATTTATTTACTTTATTTATGTTTCGCAAAAATTTTAAAAATTCTGAACTCCGATTCACCCATTCGTATCACATTTTTAGATTAGTAATATAGTATAATCTTGGCATCTCTCATTATTATTTTTTTTATGGTTAAATTGAAAAAGAAAGAACCTTTTTTTTTGTATATAAACAGTGAATTTTATAGATCGTTTTGATAAAATTTATACATTTTTTTAAAAGAAATTTAAGAAATTTTTAAGATGAAACATTATTTTCAGAATCTCTGCGAAATTATTTCAAAATATGTCAATTTTCTTCTTGATTTGGCGTTAACATGGTCAAAAAATCCATATGCTAAAATCGAAATGTTGTTAGTACAAAAGCATCAACTTGATGTTGTTAGGATTCGTTCTCTCCAACAGAAAATCAAATCAATCCGAAAAATCATTCTTCCTATATCTATATTAGCTTATTTATTAAATGATAGATATAGATACACTATTGAAGAACTTTTTTCAAAAGGAAATTATATGAAGTTGTTTCACTTATTCTTTATGAAAAACTACGCCAAGAAGAATTCAAAATTTATTGAAGGTCTGATTTCAAATGAACGACCCGAACAATTTCTTCTTGAACAAAAGGTACGATTAAATTTAAAAACTAATCCACATGAAAACGATAAACTTGTCGGCGATTATTTGGGACAAAAATATTCGAGGTAAATAATAAAAAGTATATTATTGATCTTTATTGTATAGTAAATATTTAATTATTAAATTTTTCTCTTAAATATTTTATCTCACCCTTGAAATAAATGAAAATAACATAGTCAATGTCTCCAAACAAGCACTATCGTTGTTTTCATGATTAGAGTACGACGAAATAATAATCAAAGAATGAGACATAATCAATTCGAAAGGCAAAGAAGATATACAAATCGAATACGTCAAAGTCGCCAACAAATCAACAATGAAGAAACGTTAAAATTAATTTCAAACCTTCCTCCACAACAAATTGAAAATAATCCATTTGCTGATCAATTCTTCAATGGATCTTCCTTTTAACCATTAATAATTATGCGAAATTTGTTAAATAATAATAAGTTTTATATGTTTTAAAAAATTATTTATCTAAGCTACTTAAAAGAGTTACCTTAATATAATGTTACAAATATGTATGCTTTTCCATGTAAGGCCGTTCCAAATTAATAATTAGTTTAACGTTTTTTCGGCCAAAAATTTTGAGGGGGGGATAATTTAAACAAACATGAAAATTAAACATATTAAAAATTTCGGAAATTTTCGGTAAAATCGGAAATTCTCGGTACTATTAAATTTTAGTAAAAGGAGGGGTGTTTTAAGCATATTTAAACATATCAAACGTTATGTTTAAATCACCCTTGAATTTTTCGAAAATAGAGGGGGGGAGGACGTTAAACTAAAGATTAAATTGGAACGGCCTAATTAATAATTACAGTATATTGTAATAATGTATTATCCTACTTACTTTTATTTTACTGTAAAAATAAATTTAATGTACTGTATTTTAAGGAATAATATATGTGATATATATTACATAAATAATTTATTATTAATTTATGACATGTTTCAAGAGGCGCGCCGAACAATAAACCAACTTATCTTATTATCACTTGAGGAATATACGAGTTTATTTGATTGTAAATATCGATGTTGAAAATAATGGTAATTTATAGTATTGGTTTGATTGGTTTCATTCGGTTTTTATTTTACTTGCATGAGGCGGATAAAAAAGTTTAGTAATATTTCTTTCATTCTTTGTTTCTTTAAATAAATAAATTAAATATATATGAATAAATATATTGCTCAAACTAGTTAAGAATCATGATAAAAACGCGCCAGCATAATAAAGAACAGTTAATTTAGACATTTTATGTTTCGTACGTTTGGGACATTTTTCGCCCTTCTCGTAAATTTCAAATCATTTCAGCCAAAATTATTATAATGCCGGCTGAAATGATCGTCAAATTCACCATTAGGAGGACAATTTAGATTGTTGTTAAGAAACGTTTTATTTTAATAACTAGTAATGTGATATAATAGTTAGAATCTATGTATATAAAGAAAAAAAAATTAAACGAATTTATTTGTGCACGAGTGGAATTACATAAAAAATTTTCTGTCCATGACTGCTATGAGAAAATTAAATTTGTTATTTCCGAATACAGTAAATTAGTTTCGGGTCAGAGTTCAATTTTTTTGATCGAGCGAAACATTTTAAAACAAAATTGAAATGAGTAGGGTTTGTAAGGCTTAATATTTTGTGAGTAATTTCATTTGATTAGTCATTAGGGGTGGGAAATTTTTGGACTATCACACAATTATCACACACGTGATTGAGAAATAAATAAAAACAATTGTATTACTAAAAAGGGACTATAATGTTTTTGTAAACAATCGGATTTAGACTTACTTGCATGATCAAATTAACTATGATATTTTTCCATTTACAGCTAAGTTCATAATTACAAAAAGATTATTAAAAACGTGTCTAGGCATTTATGTAATGTGGCGTACTTATTTGTATTTTTGTTATTACAATGCATCAGTTAACCATGAGAATCACAATCGAGCCCAAATTATCATCACGGGATTTACCTTACAAAGTAAACATGTTGGCTGACAAATTTTCTGCGATAAAACTCAATTTTTATTATTGTATTGGTAACTGCTAGAGTATAAAGAAATAAATGATATATTGTATATGTACGTAAAAAATAATTATCCAGAGCGAAGCGAAGGATAATATATGTCTACGCATACAACCATACAACGGTTCCCGTTTCCTAGTAATATTATGAAATATGGATAATGCTATTATACGAAGTTAGAATCTATCATTGAAGCCGAATTTGCGAGTTTGAATCTGTTGAAGCTGTTGAATTTGAATATCTGCATTAGTTACTGGCATATGAGGAAATAAGCTAATGAACAGTTGAGCAATTGGTATTAGACTCAGACACTGAGGTGGATTTTGGTTAACATGTTGTGAGTAAAAATCGCAGTTGGTGTTTAATATGGTTATGAGAAATAGTAACGTTATTGTTTGAATACATGAACGGCTGAAAGTCAATAGTACGTTGTACCGTTCATTACGGTGTCTTGGATGAAAGTTATTATTTTTTCCTCTTAATTAAATACAGAAATAAAAAATATGTTTTCTCAATTTTATAATTTATAATTTTTTTTTTTTTAAAACCAAATTTCAAATTTGCATCTAACCGTATTCAATAGCTTTATCATTTTTTCTTTAAGTTACGATTGTAAAAATCGTGGAACTGTCAAATACATGTTTAAACTGATCGGTAATACTTGAATAGAGAAATGACGAAGCAACCTTTCTTACGTGAAGTGACAGTTCCTTTTCGTTGCGACCGCATTTATTACTTGTACTTGTGATTCGTTGGTTATCGCCATCTTCCAATATTTCATCGATAAATCACATGATTTAAAAAAAAATCGTGAAGGAATTTGAAAGTCTTGAATTTAGTTTACATTTAATAGGTACCTAAATATAAATCGTTAAAATGTCAGAAATTTAATAATAAAGCTAGTACTAGTGAATTCTAATGCCATCAAATATGATAAACATAAAAACATTTGGAGTATCCACAAAAAAATATACTCGCTATTATTTCACGTCAGAACGCTTTTTATGTATAATGTTAAAATTTTATATCATATTCTAAATACTTCAATTTTGTCATTATCTACCGTAAAATAGGTAAAAATAAAGATTAATAAAGTTGTTAATATTATTTAGTTAGTATAAAATCTCTGATACTGATTATATGATAACAAAAGGATTGATTGCACAGGATTATATATATACTTTGAATATAAATAATCTTATGCTACAAACTATTAAATTATAAAGTTATTGAACACCAATTAAATTTAAGAAAGCTTAAAAGTTTAAGCATTAATCGATCAAATTTTTTCTTTTTATTTGATTAATGCATCTTTGAAGTATTTTGATTGACGTTAAGTTCATGAAATTTGCAGATATGGTTAATTACTATAATTTTTGGCTTTCGACAAAAAAATTTAACCATACATGTTTATACCATACATATCGTACAACAAAAATGCAGATGTATTAGATACAAAGTACTGTGACGATCATAATAAAATCGAGTTCAATTTCATATGATAATATGAAATTGCTTTATAAAATCAAATGAAAGGGCGTATTTATATTTTATGCATAATGCGAAGAGTTGCATATTTTAAACTTCGGACTCCGCTATATATATATAATGACGCTGACTTTTTATTTTGGTTCTTTTACTTTCATTTTAAACTACAGTATTAAAAATTCCTCAAATAATAAAAGAGTAGTTGTAATTCCCCGGAAATAAAAAAAACTCTAATAGATACCACCTGCCGAAAAAAGGCTTAAAGAAACTTTTCAATAGAAAGTTTAGAATCTTTAGAATTTTTAAATAAATTCTGTCAGAAGCTTTAAGAGTACAATAGAAATTTAAAGACAACGACAAAAGCTTAAGTTTTCAGTTGAAAAGTCAAAATTTCAAGGAAGAATCGGAATTCCGATAACGATAATTCTCCGCTTAAGGAAAATCAGCTACACCAAAAGAAGAGTAATCGAATTCAGCCATATAATTCAAAAAGGAAAAGGAGCTGCAATGGTTTTTTTTTCGCATAGTACATTCCCGATTAAGGATTCTATGGGAATTTACTATTGTGCAATTCGATTGATATTTCAATCTCATTATAATAGTTGTTACTCAAGGATTGTCATCATTATAACAACCAGGATTTTAAGATTCTTGCTGTGATTGGTTCTGGAGGAACCGCCTCGGTTCATGCTGCGTACTGGAAAGATGATGCAACAAAATTTGCAATTAAGAAAATTACCAAATCTGCTATGGAAGAAAAAATTATTATTAATGAGGTTTATTTCATAAACTTTAATCATTTAAAAGATTATACATTTCTAATTTTTTTATTATTTTTTAATAGATTAATATAATGAAAAGAGTTGACTTTCATCCAAACATAATTAAATTTGTTGGAGTCATAAATGGTAAGTAATAAATACTTGTTGATAATAAATATTTGTATAATAATTTATTCAAGTATTTGTTTATATACTTTTATATTCTTTTTAGATGAAATAAATTATTCGCTTGTACTTGAGTATGCAGATGGCGGAACATTAGGAAAATATTTAGAAAATGTTGAAACACTTAAGCCGGAAATTCAATTGAAATTTGCCAAAGAAATTGCAAGTGCAATCTACTGTTTACATAATTATGATATCATTCATCGAGATATTGTAAGTTTGAATTATTATATTATTTTATAATTTACCTTTGTGACTAATTATTTATTGAAACAATCTTTATATTTAGCATCCAAATAATATCCTGGTACACGGGAATGTAATAAAATTAGCAGATTTTGGGCGTTCATGTCTACAAGGATCGGATGTTGATACCGGAGTGTTTGGTGTATTACCATATGTGGATCCTAAAATGCTTGAAAAAAAAATTCCATATTTAACAAAAAAATCCGACATATATAGTATAGGAGTAACATTCTGGCAATTAACAAGTTGTTCGTCACCTTTCAATTTTGAAAAAAGAGATCATGCTTCTATTTCGTTAAAGATTCTTAATGGCGTAAGAGAAGAACCTATTCCAAACATAAATGTTAAGTTTATTGAACTTTATCAACGTAAGTATAAAATTATTATTAAATTTTTTTTATTTTATAACAAAATTAGCAATCCAAATTTAATTTATTTATTTAAATAGAATGTTGGCGATATGAATCGGACGAAAGACCAGATGTTAATCAAGTAATTTCAAAGCTTAATGAAATTGATTCTGAAAACAATATTAATTCTAAAAAAAATGAAAACGAAGAAATTAAAATAACGGAAGAATTAAAAAGCGAGGAGATTAAAGATGACTTTTCGGATTGTCACTTGTCAAATTATGATTAAATCATATTTTTTTTTCTTTTATTTTTTTTTTGTAATTTTATATTTCTTTAAATAAAATATTAGACACAAAATTTGTTACTTTTTTTATTATACACATTGATTGCCAATTATATATCTCCAAAAAAAATACTTTATTTAATATTTTATAAAAAATGTAAAACAAAATGTCGTTTTGTAATTAATTAAAAATGTGTTTTCTAAAGTGGCATTACAATGCAAGAAATAATTAATCGATGGTGTACTTATTTCTTGTAATTTGAGATGTCAAAGCTAAGTTTCCATAGTTCTATTATCTATAACACTGTTTGAAAATGTGCTGTTAATTTGAAAATCGTGTAACAAAGTAGATTTTTTTTCGAAAAAAAAATTATTTTTACATTTTGTACTGGATTTTGTAATACAGGAGTATATTAAGTTTTTGGCAAATCACGTCTTAATCTAGATTTATTTAACTAAGTCACGTGCAGACAGCAGACGTTTTGCGAAGTCTTCATTAATATTTGCTAATTACAAGCATAAATACTATGTGATTGCGTCCTTTGTATCTTTGTCATTATCGAAGAGATCAAAGTAAGTTCTTTTTAATGAAAAAAAAAAAAATGATTTTTTGAACTTTTAATCTCACTTGTACTCATATTTATATTTTGATATGATTTTCAATGAAAGATTTCTTTGATCAAAAAATTAAATGCTTTAAATGGCATTACACATAAATAGGTAAACAAATTTGAAACATAAAGGAAGCCTTCAGAATTAATCCCGACTAACTACAAATATTGGAATAAATTTAAAGATTCCAACAGTATTCCAACATGTACAGTACAGTACTATACCAATATGTATATCATAGCATAAAATGAATTAACTTTGTACCATATATATTTAATATATATTTTTTTTATTTGCTTAAATAATTATTACTTATATTAATGATTATCATATACAGTATAAGCAAAGACTTGCTCAAAAATGGAAAATGCATATGTTTATCGCTCGGGACTTAAATACTTAAATACTGACATATGTATGATGTGTGGTATTTATAGTGCTCCTACCGGGTCAAGTCGGGTCGGGTTTTGAGAATATATTCGACCCGATCTGGAATGAAAAAGGAGGGACTCGTATATGTTCAGGTCACACAATTTTATAACCCGAAATCGACTTGACCCGAGTATAGTTTAACCCGTATAACCCGGGTTTAAACTCGAATTTTTGGTTAATCAATAATAAGAACAAGACAATGACAATGATCATCATGTAGGTTGCACATTTTTTTTTTTTTTTTTTTATAATTAGTAACTCGTAAAAAATACATAATCGAAATAAACACCTAGAAGAAAATATAAATAAATTATATTATCCTCTATAACTAACCGATCTATTCTAAAAAAATTACTAAGACAGATCTAAGAAATAACCTCAAATTGTTGGTTAAAAAAATCTATCTATTGTATAAAGACGCTACTAATCTAAAAAATTTTATAAATTTTTTTATGTTTTCATGATTTTTTAAATTTTCTAACGATACTGGTGCTATAAATCTTGCGTCTCATAAAAATTTGTCTAATCTAAAAGAAAAAGGAAACAATAATAGAAACAAATAAGAAAACAAAATAAAATGATAAAAACCAAATCCTAGCTCAATTCCCTGCACAACTTTTATCTATCATACGAATTTAAAGTTATTGTTCAAATAATGAATGACCAAAGTATTTTATGAAAGAAAAATTTGCCTGATATCATTTACTGTATATATATTAAATCGATGAATAAATCTCATAATATAACAGGTATTTACTTTGATATACATTAATTCTTTTTCCTTAATATTATTAATAAGGATGTAAAATAAAATTTAATTTCCAACCGATAATCAGACAATTACCTCATTGGCCGTCCGGTCCGTCTTGGTCTTAGACCGGGACTTATGCCTTTTGTGTGATTCGGCCAGGTTTATAGTGCCGGTCAGAATTACAAGTTTGTGTAAGTAAGTAAATTTTGCGTTTATATTTTCTCAAGTTCATGTCCTCATTTATAATTCTGGTCGGAATTACAAAATTGGCCAAAATTACCTAAGACCGAAAAAAGACCGGTTCTATGCCGGTCTCTTTTTGAGGTGTAGGACTGGCCTTTCAGGACTGGTGTTCACTTTTACTTCATTGTACAAGGTTATAAACCATTTCCTTTTAAAGTATCAGATGTTGTATAATTGTATCAAAGAATATTATACCAAAGTTGTCAAGAATGATAATAATGTAGCCGAAGAATGTATATTCAACTTCCGGGTTAAAAAATTCTATGAATACATTAGAAATTAGATTTGATAATATATGTTTCTAATCCCCCGTCGCACTAAGTGTCACTCATGATCACCTTCATACTAATTTTTAAAAATTGCGAGTGATTAGCTGAGTTTATAAATGACCGGGAATCTTCGTTTAGTTATTTCCCGGTCTCA
>QZLH01000274.1:24892-38022 GCA_003833135.1 Oehlia diaphana | reverse complement strand
TTAAAATAGTTAAAATAGTTAATATTTAATGAGTGACACGCTCCAGGGGATTACCCATTTATTTCATGGGAAGGGGAACATTAGGGGTTTTTTCCCTTCGGGAAAAAAACCCTATTATTCCCAACTCCCCATGAAATAAATAATACAAATCTCACAGGCCCCTATGCAGGATTGAATGCCTGCTGACACAAGAGAGATGCTGTCTAAATAAAAATACTTAACCAACGAGATAGCTTCAAATAATCATTTATACAATATTCATACCCAGTAACACAAGGTAGAGCCAACATAAGTTAATAATCAATGCTGTTCTATTTGATGTTACTAAATACTAAAATTAATTATGTCGATAAATTTTTTCCACTGGCTGAATCAATTAAATGGTCAATTTATGATGTCATGTTCTTTATTTGTTACTGTATAATCTGAATGATCATACATATAGTGTAAAAAAGCACAATAACATGCTAGTATTTAAAGTTGATAATTATTATTTAATTAATAAAAATCACTAATATAAAAATAATGGTGATTACCAGTTTTATTTGGCCAGTTTTGATAACAATTAAAATTTGGGATGATAGGTTTTAACGTACAGCAAAGCGCCAGAATTCAAAATTACGTGGTTTATCAATTAAAAAAAATTTACAAAACTTTAAAGTTGGTTGAAAAGTTTTTATTTGTAATTTAATTGCTTTTTCTTTCTAAAATCGATCTATAGTAGAAATGAGGCCCAGAATTTGCGTATTTTGAACTAAAAAAAAAAAATGAAAATCTTTCCTTTTTTAGACAATTTTGATAATGCCGGTCAGAATCTTATTCCCTATTATAGTAACCGACTGACATTATCATAATTCCGGCCCTGAAAAAAATGCGTACAGCTCATAGTAAAAAATTTTTTCATCACCTGACCCCTATATATATATTTCTGGGTCGGGCTATTCTATTTACTTTTTCTTATTAACGTTAAGAAAAGTTTATGAAAAAACTAAGACATTGTTAAAGAAATTATAATAATTAAGAACAATTTGGCAATTTCTTATGTATGTCACAAACCATATATGATCATTTCTTACATTTCTTATAACTACTATAATTAACTCCGTCAATACAAACGAATTATACAAAGAAAATTTATACCCCGATTTATATGTTCTGTACAATAAAGAATGGTACTAAAGTTTTTCATGTGCTGTTTTTAAAAAAGATTTTCTATAATAATCATCAATTATGCTAGATCACTCAATACCATAGTTATAAATATATCCCTATAAAAAATTCTCCGATATTAAAATGATCATTTTTCTAGTTTTTATTCCGAAGAAACTCAGGCATGTGATCGTTTTTCTGAAAAATTATATATATATATATATATACATTTTATATGTTAGTTACGTCATTTATTTTAATCATAATTCACATTATAGTCGGCCCACAAATTAACGAAGTAGGCGTCCAGCCTTCGTTATGAGAAAATTTGGTATCATAAATCATCCATCTTTTGATAAAATAGATCATGATAGTAAATTTGCTTATTTGAGGAGAAGTTTCATGAAATCAACATCAAATTGCTCTTCAGTTTATGTTAAATTTATATTGCAAAAATCTTCGTTATGCTAAAAAAAAAAAAAATTCGTTTTTAAAAAATTCATTATAAAAGAGTTAATTTGTACATGCGGGTTATAAAATTACTTTGTTAAATGGTATGCTGCACTTAATTAGTGATATTCGGTATAACGAGAGTTTTTTCATATGTTTAAAATCGGTACCACATTAAAGATTCGATGTATTGTGAAATTCGTTATATCAAAATCCGCTATAAAAGGAGCCGACTGTACAGCATTTAATGTATCGTATAGTTCACGCATATTTTATGTTTCACAAATGTTTTAATTTGCGTGTGATAACTGCGATATACATAAATGTAACGTTAACAGGTAAACTAAATTTCGGTGATGAATGAATAAATTCTTTTTTTATAATATTGAATTGACAGATCTCCTTAAACATAGTATAAATGCAATAATTATATTATAACATAATATATGTTAGAAATAAATATACAATGATTCTAATGAGGGAGTACGAAAAAAATAAAGAAAAAAAAAAATAAAATGAAAGAAATAAAATTACGTATAGAAATAATTTGCACCTGAAAGTTATCGCTAAATCATTCAAGAATTATTGAGATCGAGTTTGTGAGTTATTTATTGAGGAACAATTCAAACAAGTATTAGGCTGCATAAGTACTGAATTATTTGTTGAATTGTTGAAAATAACTGTCTGTTGTAAATTATTGTAAAAATAAGACACGATCGAGGTGTATTTTGATTAATATGTTGTGGGTGAAATTGCGGAGGTAAAACGTTGTTGGATGTAGATTGTTGATGATTATGGTCAGTAACGTCGTTGCTTGAAGCTGCATTAGGCATAGTAGGTTGCTTCATGACGCGGAATATTTCATATTGATCAGTGGAAATTTCAGAAGTCGTATATGTGATCTGAGTACGAGTTTCGTCGTTCATTATCGCTTGGGTAATCTGTTTGTGATAAATTATTGAAATGGATTAATAATTTTTTCTTCCGTCCTGGAGATTACAAGTTAGTAATTAATTAATAAACGGCATGAATATTTTTTTGTGCTTTTATAAGCATAACAGCATAACGTGTCACAATATGATTAAGCTTGATTGGCAAACACAACAATTTAATTAGCCGGTGGTCATGTGAGGACCGGCCATGCGAAGAAATGATAAACGATTCATTGCAATGTAGCGTTATCGGTTGTACAACATTACCCATTTTAATTATCTATTAATCCAAGTTTCGTTATAATAAAGGATTAATACGGAGGTCAATCCGACGACCAAAAAGATCATACTAACCATATTTGTTTCAAATAAACAAAAATATAATATATATATATATATATATTGATTTTGAATTATATTGCCGATCCAAATTATTAAAAAAATCGGAAAAAGGGAGATTTGCCCGATCATCATTTCCATTTTCCTGAAGTTAATTTCCCGATTGGCCATTTCTCGAAACTCCAAAGATGAAATAAATAATAAAGTATCCGAACTTTTCACTGAAGTCCATTTCATCGAAGGGATGTTTCACCGAAGGGTCATTTTGCTAAAAGGATATACCATTCTACCGAAACCCATTCCGAAGCCATTTTATCGAATAGATATCTCACATTTCACCGAAAAATTAATTATTTCATTTGGGTTATTTTCAGGAAAATAAAATACGGTTCCTAATCAATTTCTGTGAATTTTTTTATTGATATTTTCACGGTAACTGATCAACATGTTTATATCACATAATAAATTATACTTTTATTGTTAAACTTATTATTATTATACTATTGAAATAAAAATGATATTATATTATTTGCATTTGTACTTAAANTGTACAGAAAAAGATTAAGATTCTTCCAGATTGGCCTTCCCAATTCCCGGATCTTAATCCTATTGAACATTTGTGGCATGAACTTGAACGAAGACTTCGAAAATGATCTGCACATCCAAAGAATTTTCGTGAACTTGAAGAAGCATTGCAAAATGAGTGGGAAAGAATCCCACCCGAAACTTACATTAATTTAATTGAGAGCATGCCACGTCGAATTGAAGCATGCATTAAAAACAATGGATGGCCAACTAAATACTAATTATTATTAATAAAAATATAATCTTTATTATTTGACCGGATACTTTTGGGAGGGTAGTGTATGTACTTTATAAATTATATTCACACAATGAGTACTAACACAAAAATTGATGCTAAAACTGATGTTTTTATATAATTTAATCTGATATGAAGAGAATGAACTAGAATTTAATATGCGGGAATGACAAATTTCTTTTTTTTAATTTTGTTTCCAGGTCAGGACTCAGAGCTGGTAAAAGGTATTTTTTATTTTTTTTTTTTTCCTTTTAAAAAAAATTCTGGTCATTTCATTGATTCTGAGTTAAAAAGTAATTGGTGTGTTATATTTATTTTCTAAACCTTAATCGTGCAAATTATTCATTTTACTATTGAAAAGTCGAATGAAATTCTAGAAAGTGATGAATGTCTGGATTGCATGATTAATAATATAAATCATTGGGTATGTAATATAAACAAAAAAGTAATTCTGTAAAACAAATGAAAATTAATTATGCACCAAAACAGAATATGTTTTTTATTTTATTCTTTTAGATTTATTTTGAATACTAAGGTTAGAGTAGTAAAATATTTTGCAAGTTTCTTAGTTTGTAATTTAAATAATTCCTCTTTTTTTATAGCTAATCTTTTCTTATTTTATTAGAATTATTTAAACACTAAGGCTAGAGTAGTAAACATTTTATAAATAAATCTTTTTATTTTTTGCCATTAATTATCAAATTTGCAATATCATTAAAAGTTAAAATATATGTAATTTGAAAAAGATCTGCTATGATATCACTTAGCTAAACAATAAAAAATGAATTAAACAAAATAGTTTAAACATATAAAACACAATGTTGAAAATTTAAATAAATAAAGTACATTTTTAGTTATTATTTTTTTTTTTAAGCCTATGTAGATAACATATGTTATCGTAATTTTAAAATCTGTATATGTATATCTTTGTAATGCCATAAACAAAAATTTTTTCTTTATTATATTTATACATATTGAATAAAAAAATTATGACGCTGATTAATAATTTCTTTTAAGCCATAATTTCAAGATAAGTAAAGTAGAAAAACATGATGATTTTAATTTATAAGAAGCTCATATATAGTAATAAATTTAGAGATTTGGTATATACAGTATTATAAAAATTGAAGGTTTACATAAAAGTTTAATAATATAAAAATAAGAGGATCTCTTTCTTCTAAATGAAGAAATTAAACTATAGAGAGATTCTTTGTCACCAAGGCGATTTATTTATTTTTATTTTATTTTGTTTCTTTTATATTTAAAACATTTAAATTGTAATGTATTAATTTATTTTCATTTAATTATAAAAGCATAAGAGAATCTCAATGTTTAGTTTTTAAAGAATTAAGAAATTCAAAGAATTAATGAAACTAATTTTGTACGTTGGATGTGAAAAAAAATGACATAACTTTTTTATCGTAAAAAACAAACAAATCTTATATTAATGGTGTTTTTCTTTCATTTTTCTTTCTCCCTCTCATCTTCTCCCCTTCTAATATTTTCAGCTTGACTAGAATTATTATTAGAAGTAGCAGTTAAACATGATCATGGATATATACTGTACATCGCGATTTTCATAGTGGGAAACGTTTTATAAGAATTTTTCAGAATCTTTTTGAAAGATTCAAATTATAGTGCTATACCAAAATATGATATATTATTATTACGTAATGAATTTTTCGATATTATTGGGGCAATTCGCCTATTAATGAAATTATTAATATTATTGAAAATTGAAGCACTCTATGGAATTTAAATGTATAAGCTTTTTTATTATAGCTAAAAGCCTTTATTATATGAATTTTGAAGTTGTCTTAATTTGGGGTAGGCTAAAAGCCATGTTCGGTCTATGGGAGTATGACAAATAAATTTATTTATTTTTTCTAGTAAAGATTAAAATACACATTTTATACTTTGTTAAATAAAATTTATTTTATCCCACGGTTCCTAATCAATTTCTGTGAATTTTTTTATTGATATTTTCACGGTAACTGATCAATATGTTTATATTACATAATAAATTATACTTTTATTGTTAAACTTATTATTATTATACTATTGAAATAAAAATGATATTATATTATTTGCATTTGTACTTAAAGAATTTTAAATTCGAAACTATTTTTTATGTAAAAAGAAACATTTGAAAGATACAATTTTGAAATAAAGGCATTTCATTTTCTAAGGAAGCTTAGCTTGTGCATCATCTCTGTCTAAATCTATTGAAAACTTGGGAATTTGTGTAAAGCTTTTTTATTTTTATTAACCATTATGGTTTAAATAAGTAGAATAAAGAAAAAAGTAATAATAGTAAATAAAATACTATTTATAATAGTCAAAAATAAACTATAAAATTAGTAGTTAAAATAAACTATCAATAAACTCATGGGAGTACAGGACGGAACCGTGGGATAAATCAGTTATTTCACGGAGTCACTGGAATATCATGATTTTCACGGCTGCGCCGCGAAAATCATTGATATCCACAGTTCCCCGTGAAATAACTATTACTTATTTATTGCTTAACAATTAATATCAGTTACTATAAATGTTGAAGTGATAATATTCATGAAAAAAAAAAATTTTCTAATTTTTAGATTGGGTTACGAATGCTTTGTCTTTTTCTACTTCTGGCTCTTTCCCCTATATTTACTTTAGTTTTTAATTCCCTTTTTCGTTCACTGCTATGGCGACTAGTTTTCCATTAGTCAGTTCATTCTAACGAAGGGGTTGGATTTTATATATTTAGTATAGATCAATAGCGTAGGTGTCTTTTTTGTAAAAATTCATTGTACTCACAAATGTACCTACCTATAAAATAAATTCCATATTAAAGCCAAAAATTGGCAATTCTGTATTAAAATAGGCGAAAATTTCGATTTTTTTTTATTCGACCTTTGATAAATTGGCTTATTTAGACTTTTTTAATACAAAATTATTATATAAAATACAAAATTTATATATATATATATATATATATATTAGAAAAATAGGTTTGCATAGAGTTTATAAAAATTATTTTTTAAATGTTTTTATTTCTTTCAAAAATATTTTTTGTTTTAGTAATAACTAGCCGTAACCTGTCGCGTTGCGTCAGGGATAAGAACACACTTATATTTTATTTGCCCATGCAGTGTGAATAGGTCACTATTATTATGATGGTATTAGTAGGGAATAAATATAATAAATTACACAATTAATATGATTATATAAATAACGATGAATTGTGTGCAAGTGTTACACTGTATATGAAATATTATTATTAAATGTAAACTTTATTTAACATGAAACAAATGTTGCAGTACTATGAAATTTATGATTAATTTATACATTTACCAAAGATAATTTTGTATAAAGTAGTTTATTGTTACATTATTACAAAAATTTATTTTAAAAAATTTCATTGTAGCATTAAAAAAAAATTACATCCTCTGCTGAAAAAAATACATATTGTTATTTTTTATATCTCAAAGAAATTCATTATAGCAATCTATTGTTATAGAAAAAAAAATTATCTCACTAATTAATATGAAAAAAAAAAAATTCTGTATTATCATGAAAATAAAAAATTCCTCAGAAATATTTAATTATAATGATCGATTGTTACAAAAAAACAAATAAGTAATTATGTTAATCTATTATTGAGCTTAAAAAATATTAATAATAAGAATCCGGGAATTGTAAATAAGTTTTTGTCGTAAATCATTACTCTTCTGATACTAAAATTATTAAAAACTTAATTATAAAAAAGGTAATAACCGTGACGCCGCAACATTGATCCAATCCTAAATGATGAAAGAATGTATTCAGGAAAAAAAAATTCGGTTTGAAAAGCCAAACCGAAAAAGGAAAAGGGGAAAAAATTTCAGATTGGAGAAAAAGCCAACCGCGGAAAAAAAACAAAAAAAAAAAAAATAATAAAAAAAAATTCGAAAAATAAAAATGAAAAAGAAAATTGGGGAAAAGAAAAAGGATAAAGAAAGAAATTGGTTTTAAAAAAGAGAAATTTTCAAAAAAAAGGAATCCGAAAAAAAATAAGTACCAAAAAAAGGATAATAATTTAGTCCAAAAAGACCAAAAAAAAATCAAAAAAAAATTAATAATAATATAAAAAAAAATTGGTCTTAAAAGACCGAAATAATAAGATTATTTAATAAAGAAAAATAATAGTTTTTCGGTTTGGGAAAAAAAAAACTGAAAAAGAAAAAAAAATGAGAAAAAAGAAAAGAAAAAGATGTTTCGAAAGAGAAAAGAGGAAATATGAAAAAAAAGAAAGAACCGAAAGTAAAAAAAGGGGAACAGAAAAAATTTAGATTGGTTCAAAAGAAAAGGAAAAAAAAAAATTTTCAGTTATTTGACGTCGGTACAATGGATTATTTTTATAATTCTGCATAATGTTGGCCCTATTTTTCGGCGAAACGTCCTTTCGGCGAAATGTTTTTCATTTTTTGAAAAAATATTTAGTTCAAAAATGGAAAGATTTCCATTTCTAATAAAAAAAAGTTAAAAATACCCATACTAAAAATATAATTCGGATTTGCATAATCACATGTCATTTGACTATAATAAAATTTACCCCCAAGATTTATAAGTAAAATTTCACCCCACGTGACCAGTGATGTTTAATGGGGCGTGAAAAATATTTTTTTCACCATTAAGTCCCCAGAATACTTATAAAAAAATGAAAACGGCGGGGTGTGACGCGGAGTGACATTTTGTGCAGGTCACGTGAGGTGAAAAATCTTGGGGCGACGCTGGGGAAGATCTATAATAAATTTGTGAGATATCGCCTTTTTCATAGCACCCCTAAAAATAATCGATTTCCAAAAATTTGCGATTTAATACCGGCAATTTTATTATACCATTATATAGAAAATGGCCGATTATCAGCGATTTCTGAAAGACATTCTGGCTTCTAGGTAGTTTCATTATAAATAAAATTTTAAACTAACATTATTGTATTTCAAGAGAAACTGAGAAACTACTCAAATAACTGAAACTTCCCAAGATTTCCTCTGGTAATTGCTTATAATCTCACGAAAACCGATTCTTTAGGGGATGACGTACAAGACTAACTTGAAAACAGCAATGTTCTGCCGACATATGTTTATGTGATTACAATCCGCCATTTAATCATTAAATGATCGGCATAGAAAATTTTTTTCCTTTTTTAATAGTTATTTTGAAAAATAAAAATGTAAAAATGTAAAAATAAACAAAAAGATGGATGATATCAATTTTCATAAATAAGAAAAAACCCCGCAGGTAATTTATATATGAAGCTAACTTTTTTTATTTTTTTTTTTTTATTAGGAAATGGAAATCTTTCTCTTTCGTATTCGTAATGAAGAAGTTTTTTTTAAAATGAAATGGAAACTTACATTAAAACCGGGTTTAATATTACTTGAAAATCTTTACTAGCGTACGTAAAATTTGAGAAATTTTTGTATATAAATACAACCAGTTTTGCTTTTAATTTTTCTTCATCCGAAAATCAAAAAATAATAAAAAAATCCTAACCAGAGTCTAATTCTCCTCCTCCCTCATTTTATAATACTATAAACATTCTTTATCCACTACGTGGATAGAATAAATTATTAAATCATCACCTTCCTCTTTTATTATATTTATCTCCTTAATTTAAAATTCTTACCTAAATAAACCACTAATTGCCAAAAAATAAAAAAATGGTTGCTCCACGCTTCGCTAAAATCTTCTCTATCGCTGTAATAGTTACTTTCTTGTTCTCCTCGGCTGAATCAGCAAAAAATGAAACTGATTGCCCTAAAACATTATCAATCAATGCCAAGTCTGATGGTAAAGGGAAAAAATTTATCGTTGTCTTTAAAGACAAGCAAGCTGCGCAAAGGCAACACGAGTTGTTTAAAAATTGCTTTCAAACAGAAATTGATAGTTTCGATAAAATTAATTCTCTTAGCAATAAGGACAATCCCACTTTCGTTAGTTTCGGAATTGTTAATCTCTTTGGTCTTATTGGAGAAATGACACCACAATTTGCAAAGGAACTTGAAAAAATGGATGATGTTGATTATATTGAAGAAGATGGTGAAGTTAGGACTCAATATGTAGTACCATCTCAACTTACTAGACGTGCAGTAGACAATAAACCAACTTTCAATATTGATCGTATTGATCAAGCTAAACGACCTTTAAATGGAAAATATACTTACCCCGATTCTGCTGGAGAAGGTGTAAACGTTTTTATTGTCGATACAGGTATTCGAATTACACATAAAGAATTCGGTGGTCGTGCCAAATTCGGAGGATCTTTCTGTGATGGATGCAACAATAAAGATGAATTTGGTCATGGTACTCATGTTGCTAGCATTGCATGTGGAGCAACTTTAGGAGTAGCAAGAAAAGCCACACCAATTGCTGTTAGAGTTTTGGACGCTAATGGCTTTGGAAATAATAGTGGAATTGTTGCTGGATTGAACTTTATAGGAGAAACACACAGTAAGAGTGAGAGTAAGAAATCAGTTGTCAACATGTCTCTTGGAGGTCCTATATCAAAAGTTGTAAACGATGCTGTCAAGCAACTTACCAATGCTGGTGTTCACGTAGTTGTTGCCGCAGGTAACGAAAGTCAGGATGCTTGTAATGTATCACCTGCATCTGAACCTAGCGCTATCACGGTCGGTGCTACCGAAAAAAATAGTGACGTAGTCACAGATTTCTCAAACTTTGGTAAATGTATCGACATTTTCGCTCCAGGTCGAGACATTAAAGGTGCTAATTTTGAAGGCAATAATGGTACTGTAATATTTTCCGGCACCTCTCAAGCTACCCCACATGTTGCTGGTACTATAGCTCTTATAATTGCCAAGGATGGTAACAAATCACCAGCTGAAATGGCAACCGCACTTAAAACTTTATCAACAAAGGGAGTCGTTAAAGGTCTTAAGAGTGGTTCTCCAGATAGCTTTTTACGCACTCCAAGCGCATAAATTTTATAGAATACTTTAAATAGGCATATAATAAAATTTAATTTAATTTTTGGCTCTGATTAGGTGTATTTAATTAGCAATAATTTCTTTAAAAATCCGCTTAAAAAAAACAAGCGGTTTAAATAATTGTAATATTGGATTAATTGTAATAAAAAAAAAATAATGTCTTTAATTTTACTTTGAATTCAGTAAATTAACTATTCAATTAACTTTTAATTCAATTCAATCAACTTTTAATTTTTTATTCAATTTACTTTTAATTCACTTTTAATCTTTGAATAATTTTGAATTGATTTTTTTTTTCTTTATTGCGTTTTAAAATAAATCGTTACTTTCAACACATGATAAAATATCATTTAGTATTTCACCTGTCATAAAGATAACGAATTATGTCATTATTAAAACAAAGGAAATTAAAAAAGAATCTTTTTTCCTCATGAAATAATTGATGTAATTGGTTGTAATTTTTTCGTGCATGATCAGAAATGTTAAAAATGAACAAAACAAGATCTTAGCATTTAGACGTACAATCACCGTGCAGTAATCAAATCCTCTCATCTAAAGGAACTTAATTATTTCTATTTTATTTATACATATAATCATTATAATTCCTATTATCTGGAAAATACACCAGCCGACGTTACAAAATTTAAGCCACCTTAAAGATTACTCCATTTAGAACAGTTATTTCCGATTAGTACTAGGTACTTTTTTATACATAATAAAGCATCTTCACTCCTAGTGGTAAGGGTTTTACTTAATTTGCTTGATAAAATAGATACAAATGATTTATTTTGTAAGTAAACATCAGTAAATGTTATTTCCAAATTCCTTATTTCTAATTTAATAATGTAATACCTCATTAAAACGCTAATTTATGACAAATAATATTTATATATACTGTACGTACAAATACTAAATTATGGGAAGCCAAAATAGGATAAAATGGATTAATTATCAGGGGTTAAGAAAAAATATGAAATCTTTTATTTTACGTACATTGGCGTTTGTAATAATTACTTATATAACGCACTAAACTAATTATAAAAAAAAAAAATACGGCCAATGTAAACAAAATTTCTGAGACAATTTCTAAAAAGGAAAAATCTTTGTTGATGACCACAGACTATGCTTATTATATATGTTAAACCCAAATATTAATGGTACTTTTGTATTTAAAAGGATGATGGGAAGATTTAAATTTCGTAATTAAAAATTAAATTCTTAAATGGATATCTTCAAGACTTGATTCAGATAAGAATATAATTAAGCGTATTTACTTACTTATTTACTTATTATAAAAAAATTGAATTCTTTTTCATTGAAATTAACTTTAGTCAAAATTAAAAAGTTTATTATAATAAATTTTATTAAACCTACGTTCAAATTTAAAAATCGAAAAATTCTCTTAAATTTGTAAAGTTCCACGAAAAATGAACAGTTTCATTATTTTGTGGAGAAAAAGAATTTCGAATAACGAAGCTTATCTTTAAATGGTCGCCTCAGAGAGACTCACATTTCTAAATCATCAACCGAATGAGCAAAGAAGCAAGAATTTTTTGTTCAGTCGAAGTCTTTAATCAGTAACAATTTCAAAACCACGTGTAATGGCGTAAATTCTAAAACAAAAAAAAAAATATAATTCTTAAATAATATTAATAGATGTTAAGCGATAGAGTTACTTAGTAGTAACTATGGCGACCATTATGTTAAAATATAAAGGAATAAAGAAATAAATAATAAATAAATAAATAAATAAATTTTGTAAAACGGGAAAAATCTTATTCATTGAACGTTAAGAATTTATTGTTGAAACCGAGCAAAAACCCGTTGAAGCTGATTTTGAATATCCGAATTAGCTGTAGGCATAATAATAATAGTTGCCTGAGGAGAATTAATATTAATACCAAACGAATTAAGCAGAGGAAGAATGTTAGATTGTGATGGATTACTAGGTTGATTTTGATTATTGTAAGATTGCGGCGGCGAAAAAACGTTATTGGATTGTTGATTGTTATGATGAGTGAAAGCGTGATGATTATTACTATTATTATTAGAAGAAAAGGTAACGTTATTGTTTGTATCGACATTGGACATATGTTGTAGATAATTGTGATGGTGGCTATGGTCAGCAGAAGTTGAACATTGTGTTGATAGTGATTATGATCGGGAAGAATAGTGGCGTCATTGTTCTGATCAGAAATTACGTTAACGTTATTGTTATACGTGACAGGCGTATATGTATCGTAAGGCTGGGTAACTGCTGTTTGAGAATTGGATTCGTAATCATTATTACTAAAACTACTTGGTAGAGAATTATTAATATTCATAATTATTAATTTTTTTTTTTTTTTTTTTTGATAGATTATTGAATTGATGGAAATGAAGAATATTTTTTGAGAGAAGAACATTTCAAAGGTTTATATAAAATAAATCACGTAAACACAACTTATTCTAGTGTAACACGAA
>QZLH01000274.1:8731-20498 GCA_003833135.1 Oehlia diaphana | reverse complement strand
TTTTTTTATTAGCATTTTTCTCCTTGATCATTGTAATTTATTTATCTTTTTTATTTATTGTTTATTGTTTTTTTTATTTGTAACACTACATTAAAATAAATACAGTGATTTTTTTCGTTAAAATCGAAAATGTGTGACTTAAATTTAATATTTGCAAATAAAATTCCATTAAATAAATCGATTATTTTGAATAAATGTGTTTGCACAAAAAATTTTTAAAAATATCTTCGCAACAAATTTCTAAGTTTAACCGATTTTTAAATTTACCTTACATTCTGTACCTTATATAAGGGGAGTAACGTAAATTGACCTAAAACAGTAATTTTACGTTACTTACTTAGCCAATTTCCGTTACTTACTTATTACCTGCCGATAATTTATGAGTCGTAAATTTTTTCCGAATGGCGCAGTAAACAATAAAATGTCCAATCACATGACGATTTTATTGCAGGGGGGTACGAATAACAAAAGTGGGGGTACGAATAACTATCGCCCATATTAAATATATATTACTTTAAGCCTTTAAGGATTGAGCTGATGCAAGGAAAATTGGAAGATCATTTGTTATTTTAAACCGATTTGCATAACATACGGTATATACTTTATTTGTCTTTGTGTGTAACATTATTTATATTATCTAATACTTTGAAAAGGAAAATTTGACAAAGAATGCCAAAAAAAAAGAAAAAAAACTTTTCCGTATTGTTTTAATAATAATAAGAACCTATATTATATGGTAACCCCTACAAACCGATCAGGAAACCACATCAGTGGCACAGATATTACTATTTTTATAATTGTGTAACATTTATCATGCGCGTTTTTAATGAAAGAAAAAAAAAATATCTTTTTACATATGATACGAGTATAATAACAAAACAGTAATTTTTTAACAAAAAAAAGTATTTTAAATAATTTTTTTTAATGAAAATAAGTGCTTATAAAGTAGTTTTTTAACGAAAACAAAACATTTTTTATTATTTTTTTAACGAAAACAAAGGACAAAATAAAGTATTTTTTTTTAAATATTTTATGAAAATAAAGTATTTTTTTTTAAATATTTTATGAAAATAAAGTATTTTTTTTTAAATATTTTATGAAAATAAAGTATTTTTTTTTAATATTTTGACGAAAATAAAGTATTTTTTTAAAATATTTGACGAAAATAAAGTATTTGAAATAAAGTATTTTTTTTTTAATATTTTGATGAAAATAAAGTATTTTTTTGTATCGCAAATTTAATGATGCATAATCGATTAGAAACGATTAATCGAAATCGAAAATCGAATTTTAGAATCGAAATTTTGAGAAACGATTAATCGCGATTAGTCGATTCTAAAATTGATTCCAATCCCTAAATAAATAAATCCTGATTTCCGTAGTTTCAAAATTTAGAGTATGAGATTAAGATAAATATTTATAAATATGTCGATTAGTCAATTACCCTCTTAATTTGGCATTAACGAAAATCGCATGCATTATTTCACACAGTTGCACTGTTCGATCATAGATATTCCAGTATGTAAATTGTATATTTATTAATACTAAAAAAAAATTATATGTCAGTATGCATATCCATTTTACATTGCTAACCATATTAAAAAATTATTCATTTAAGATATCTCACAAAAGACTTTCATTCTAAGTTACAATATATAGTACTTCTTCTATCAAATGAGTAAAAATTCAACCCTTTCTATTGATATCACAGAGTTACGCGTTTGTATAGCTATGCAAAAATCAATATTAACATAATAAACACTTAACACGTGACTAAATTTGTATATATGTAATACAAAATTTCATTCGTCGATCTGCATTTGAAATGCGTAGAAGTAGAATGTCCTCATACTTCGGACAATAAATAATTGTGTGAACTTTGCAAATTCTTTTCCTGAACTCCGTAAACTTTCAAGCTCAGATGATCAAAATATAACAAAATTTCGATATTTGATTGGATTCCCAAGAAATCGTGCTCAAATTTATTAAATAGCGACAATTCAATGAACTACAATATATAATTGGAATAAATCTCATATGTATATTAATTGATTTAAACGAACTGAATTCTAAATCGTTAAAGGACACGAATTTTAAACTTACACTTAAACGTGTACTTATTGCTATTATTACTTAAAATCAACAACGCCTAGATGTGCAAACATTATATAAAAAGACTGGTTGAAGTTTTGAAGTTTTTTGATTAAAAATATGTAAGAAAAGAAGTGACGAATATACTTACTTGGTTCCGCCTTCTGACTCAGGTCCAAAACTTAACCCCGGGAACCAGTTCCTACGAAATTGGTAACTTAATAATAAAAAGTTTCTTATTATTATTAATGCATAGTCATTTATATGTAATAGTTATTTACGGGAAATTGGATATCATTGGTTTCATGGCTGCGTCGTGAAATCATGATATTCTACGGAATCAAATTTCATTATTGTATTATTTGAAACTTGTTTATTTAAATTTAACATATTTTACTATAGAACTGCTGACATTATGTATTGTAATACAATTAATAAAATAATCCCACTGTCGCACTAAGTGTCACTCATGATTACTTTCATCAAACAAGCCGACTTACAGTATGTATTATCGTAGATAATCAAATCTATGTTATAAATTAACCCACGCATATATATTAATTAATGATTTGGCATTTTTTAATTACAATTACTTATTAATATTAATAATTACCATCGACCGATATTTCTATTCGTTCAATAAAGACACATAAAATATTTATAAGTTATTTATTAACTATTTAAAGTGTAAAAGTGGTTGACATTCTTAATGAATATAAATAAAGAGCGGGTTAACTAAACAATATATCGAAATAAATAAATAAAAAAGTTCATCTAAGTCATATATAAAATGAATTTTACATGTTAAGAAAATATTTAAAAGTGTAATCGAGCTTCCAATTCCTTATTTCTCAAACTCCTTTCCATTCTTGTATAAATTTTTTAGATTACCAGCAATCAAATAATCCATCTGCATAAATACCTCAATCTTATTAAGATCTACTATCTAACAATTATGTCAATTATAAGCATCCAAGATTGAATGGTGACTTTCAGGTCAAAATTCTCGTGATTAAAATTATATTGTCACATTGCCATATTTGTACACCAATGAATATTATTTTTTTCCAAATTTATCCTAAAATGATATTTATGTAGTGATTCGTGTATACTGTATAGGTGAATCATAGTGTTTGTATTATAAACTTAGGATAATCCAAATTATTCGACTGTTCGAGGATAATCCGAATCAGGATTTTATCCGTTCAAGGAAAACTCTACTTAACTATTGCTTGATTGAGGTAGGCAGGTTTTTCCTATGTTTATATGACAAACCTATTTATTAATAATGTTACGATAATATCATCGTTTCTCGAGATGGAATGAATTCTTGCGTAAAAATAAACTAGTAAGAAAATTACTAAATTTATATTCATATTAGCTGCATTCGAGGTGATAAACATTCGGGGTTATTCGTACAGTATGTATCACTAGATTATCCTTGTCAAACAAGTAATAATAAAAATTTCTTCCGACATTGTACAAACGATTGGAACCTGCATAAGATTTCAATGGGAACTGCGTATCATACACGCAGGACATCTTAAATTTGTAAGAACTGCACGTTGTCTGATTATTCATTGATTTGTTCAATCTTCACAGATGTTGCATGAAATTCATGAAATTCAGAAACTGGATTACCAAAATCGTCAGATTACGTAAAAGAAAAAAAATTTTTTCCCACTGAAAAATTTTTGAAGAAAATTATTCAAAAAGAAATGAGGGAAGAAATACGTAATAAACGTTATACAATAGCTAAACCAAATAGAAATTTATTTATAACAAAATATCTATTATTAAACAAGGGTTCTCTTTCAAATAAAACTCGTTAAGGTGTATCTATTTTTTCTTGTCTAAAAAATTATTTTAGTGATGGCAAAAGTTTTTACCACTTTGTGGGAAGTTTCAAACGTAATTTATTAGATAAAAGTCCTTTTTTGTATTTCAAGTTAACAAACAACTACTTCAGATTTTTCAAAAGCACATTGCGCCACACTAGTAGAAATGAGGGAAAGCTGCCTTTTTAATCTTTAGATTATCAATTATTACGCCAAGATTTCTAAAAAATAATGTTCTATTCCCTAAATTGGAATTTTACCATGATTTTTTCTTTTAGAAAATGTGATTTCTTTTTGAAAATGTATTTTTTTTTTTTTTTTTAAAAAAAAAAAAAAAAAAAAAAAAAAAAAAAAAAAATTTTTTTTTTAAAAAATTTTTTTTTTTTTTTTAAAAAAATTTTTTTTTTTTTAAAAAATTATTTTTTTTTTTTTTTTTAAAAAAAAAAAAAAAAAAAGAATAAAAAAAACGAAATTTTATTTTTCAAATACTTTTTCTGTTTTTTTAAAAAAAAATGACTCAAAAAAATAAACTACAAGTAACTTATCAGAAAAACTACAGATAATGAATTTGAAATAAACGAACAAGTTCTTAAAGCACAAAAAATCGTAACGACATGCTAAAGAAGTTTTCCTTTATGGATATTAACTCGATAAAAAATAATCAACGGTAAGTAAAATAATTAATATAAAAAAAAAGTCTTCCAAGATTTTTTTAATATATTATTTTTTTTGACATGAAGCCGTGAATAAGTTATCAGGGTTTGGTAATAAGGTTTTACAGTATTATATAAAATATATTTAACAATTCAAGAATGAGACAATTACGACCTTTTAAAAAAGACATACATCAAATATGGCGTATTTATGGTAAAACCAGCAGAAATTATTGGTTGGACGATATGCTAGGCTTATTGATGTATCTACCGTTTGAATTAAGCATAATATTAAAGGTAGTATGTCAATTACTATTAGTGAATAATTAATTTACTTCATATTGAAACAATATAGATGAAGATAAAACATTTAAATGAACTATAGCATTTTTTTAAATGGCCAAATGTATATATCAATTTACTAAAAATAAAAATTTCTATTAATTCTACTAATATTAGAAAACCAGGTCTTCGTGCAAGGCTAATAAAAAGACACGAAAGCTCACAGATATCGCTTCTAACATAATTTCTGTAACGGATTCAGATCATGAAGAAGTTGAAAAAAATGATGTTTAACAATGAAAATCAAAGAAGCTGCAAAGGAAGTAGCGGATACAACCACATCAAATATCCCGTCACGCTCGAATGTCTGGTCGCATGTTTCATCACGCTTATTCTCACCACACCATCATCACAATCTGGTATTTATCAATTTAATATAAAATTAAAGTTTATAAATTATCTAATAAATAATTCATTTTTAAATTTAACATAAAAATACTGTAGGAAACTTGACTTGCATCTATTGTAACGGTTTCCACTGGGTAGCTTACTGCGATAAAATTCCTTCAGAGTTTAAAGGTGTGTTAAATGCTGGTCCAGCAAATCTTACCAAGCGAAAAATTGTAAATTTAACGCCAGAAAGGAGCCATGGCTTTAAAATTTTAATTTTCAAATAAATAAATTTTTATTTATTTATTTTTTTTTTTTTTGTCCAATTGGGGTTGGACGTGTCTGATTGGGGTCAGACTTTTTTTTCATATTTTTTTCTATATTTTTTATAATTTTTTTTGTCCAATTGGGGTTGGACGTGTCTGATTGGGGTCAGACTTTTTTTTCATATTTTTTTATAATTTTATTTATTTTATTTTTTTTGTCCAATTGGGGTTGTCTGATTGGGTTTGACTTTTTTCATATTTTTATTTATAATTTTTAATATAATTTTTAAAAAAAATAAAATTTTTTATGAAATTACGTATGCATTACAAATGTATAATTTACGGTATTATGTTTTTAAAAAATTTCATTATTATTGTGATTACAAAATCGATTTCTGGTAATTTGAATAGGTGTATAAAGTGTTAATAAATGTCATGTGTTGCTTGACACCAAAAAACGTAGAGTAACGAAATCTTATGTCAATCAACGCTACTTAAAAATATTAACCAATTTTATGGCGTTTTATGTGTAAAACAACATACAGTAAAACGTTTAAAGACACGTATAACAATGTATAAAAATGCGTATATTGATGTTAAAAATATGTATATTGACGTGTCAGTAAACGCATCAATAATGATTATACAAACATTAATATAGTACATTAGTAATAATAATATCTAATTAACTACATAAAGTATAATCAAAATCATTTGCAAGCTCATCAAACAATTCCACTACTCCTACTCCTACATGAGCGCTTCTTATTGGAATTCGGTGAGGGATTTTGTTTTTATTAATTTGTTCGAGTGACCTATACCCCGGATATTTGTATCATCTTGTGTAGAATTACTCAATTACACTTCGGACTAATAAAAATATGAAAAACGCACCATTTCCATATATAGATTTCTTATAGTAAATTTTTTAAAAACTTATTAAATACACGGAATTTTTATACGAATCGTTTATCTAAAGTATATAAAACGTATCATTTCCTTATACAGATTTCTTATAGGGCAGCATATGTAAAAAGGAAACAATACAGTAGTTTTAAATATAACGTATATATTAAAATTACAATTTAATCTAATAATCATAAAAATATTGTATCCTTTAATATAATAATAACTCTTACAGATGAAGAAATAGTACGTTTATTTCAAAATACAATATTGATGAAACAGTATGAAGAAAAATAAACTCAAAACAACTTTCAAGATTCTAGAATAATTCGAATTATTCTGGAACAAATGGATTATTTTTAAATTATTAAATTATTCATAGGATAATCCGGTAAAAAACTCTAAGATTAATAATTTATTGACTCAATAAATGATTGAATTACACGTAAACAGTTTGAATTAATCTGTTTTTGAAATCTAATAAAGGTGAAGAGATCTAAGTTTTATTGACGAAACGAATAATAAATTACAATCAATCATTTATTCATTTTTCCAATAAGAGTTTATAAAATTCAATCGTCTTTTGGTTACGTTTTAGATAGAATTTCTAAAATGTACATATGACCATAAACATGATATATTTCTTTTGCTGTTAGTAGGAGGAAATAAATAATACTACTATTATTAAAAGTATTCCTTGTTAAAATTTTAATAAAATTTGTTAAAATAAACTTATATACTATTGATAAACTTTTCTGTTATGGTCAAGTCGTACGATAATGATATTATTACAGTACGCGAACAATATTAGAAAATAGTTCAGAATAAATTATTTTCTCTTTTAAAATCAATTTTCGATTTTGTTGTATGTGGTTTCTGAATACCAGTGAAAATCGGATCTTGGGCAGCATTACGAAATCCTAGTCCGGCGCTATGCTTTAATTCTGGCCAACATTCCGTATCCACATATGTGGATTCGGAATCCATTTGATTTCGCCATAAAGAAAAACCTGATGATCTATTGTGTGATATAACATTTATGCATTTTCTTTTATAATTTTTTTTAGAACTTTTATTAATATTAATAATTATCAACAAATTTATTAAATATCATAAGAAACTTTATTATTATTAAAACCAGCGTTAACAACAATATTTTTTTACATATTTAGTAAAATATTAGATAAATATTTTTTTTTTTTTTGTTAAATATAAAAAATATGACAAATAATAACCATTTCTTTATTAATTATAAAATAAAGATTTTTTTATAAAAGAGTAGACCAGTAGTAAGAGCAGGATTTATTTATTTAATTTAAAAAAAAGAGCAAATTTTTTTTATTAAATTTTATTCGTAAAAAAGTGATTTTTTTGTTAAAGAACAAATAAAATAGTTTTTATCTACCAAAACAGATCTGTTGATATGGTGGTACAAGATCATCGAATTTTCCTGTAACAACAAGTATGGAAATATCCGGAAACTTCAATTCATCAGCCTGAGTTGGGCTAAGTATTTAAAATATCCGGTTTGTTACAAAAAAAAAAAAAGAATTAACGGATAACTGGATATGGATACATGATCGTTTTAAGATGAATTTTCCCTGAATTTATGTATATATCGGCAAATATCCGATCGAGAATCAGTTATTAGTTGATTAGTCAATCACAAACATAGGATTAGCCTACGCCCCTACCATTGTCTTAACATTTTTTATTGTTTAATATACGAAAAATGAATCATTATAACTAAATAGGATTAATACAAAAATCAATATTAAATAAGTATTTGATTCATTTTTAAAATAAGAGAAATTATAAAATAAATACATGTTAAATATGACAGTCCATAAATTATATAAATGATATAGTCAATAAGCACATCTCTACATATTACTAAATTCCTATAATCTACTAATTACTCTATCTTATATTTATTATGTTGAACAGCGCCTTGGCCCTGTACTTATATCATATGGTAACCATCTTTCGGAATGATTTGCAGCTAAATATGATGTGATATGAAGACATTAGTTTTTTAAATGCACCCAAAATGATCAAATAATCCTATCATAAAACTTACGTAGTTGATTGGGACTAGACCAACATCATTGTTACTATTCCTTGCTGGCCACCACATAGTACTTTCAATATAACCAACTTCAAGTGATTCCCCTTCATAAAATGACAGCTCATTGTCATCTTGTGCGTCGTCTAATAAGTTGTTAGGAGAATGTAAATATTCTTTTTTAGCTCTGAAACCACTATTTTGGCCTTCTGTTTAACCTTTTTCGTCAGAAGAAATAAACATACTTACAGTCACATAACGCTATGGCCTTGTACAAATAATCATTATTAGTGGGAGGTTTATAAGTATAATTGCCTTTGTCGGGAACTTCATATCTCCATCTCGGGAAAATCAAGTAATAAGCACTGTGAATAACATTACCCAGTGCAAAACCGCTGAATAATAACAATGTTGACGATAAATAGCCTTCGTCACAGTATAAATAAAAACATAAATATCCAACGTGCAAGTAAATCTGAATCACAAAAGGATATACGAATGCATATAAAAATTTTTCATTTGCATAGTCTAGTTTATTAATGAGGTACAACAAAGGAAGGGTGAGTAACATAGATAGAATACTAATCAATTGAAACACACCCATATATCCGGGAGGTGAAAATTTGAGTTTCATATAGATTTGAAAAATCATTTGAACAATATATATTGGAATAAATAGAATGATTCGAATCGTGTTGCGAATATGTTTAATTTTACTCGGGAGAATCTGAGTTAAAGTAGTTGCACCGCATAAACCATACATAACAAGAGAACATAAACCAAGAAATCTAGGTAATTCTATATTATTTAATATGAAAAATTTGGTCGTCATGAAAGTCATAAGAGCCAATACTGCCATTAATTGTGAGACTGCAGTTTGAATTAAAAATCTTCTTAATTTGGCAAAGAAAGAAGTATCATTTTTGGAGGGATTGTTGAAGAAAGTCAAAAGTATACCACCAGAGAAGGATAAATAATTTCCAAACGCGACACTTGAAACGCTATTAACTATGTTATTGCATAGAGTTGAATCGGACAATGATACGGATGGTAAGTTAATAAAGAATAATGGTAAAGTAATGTATTCTTTCATAGTTTACTAGACAAGAAAAGAAAAGTAATTTCGTGACCTCGAGGTATATTCCTCTTGTTCGAACAATAATATAGTAATGAAAAGTAGAAAAAAATTTTTTTTTTTTTTATTGAAAATAACAGGCAATTTAATATTATCCGGCCCTTATAAAAATTTTATTCGTGTTTTTTTTTTGTCCCATGTTATTTCCGTAAATGTATCATCATATTCACGGAGTTTTACAGATAAAAATTTTTACAGGGGACTAGTTACTCAAATTTTCAATAATCTCTTGTTACACTTCGGACTAATGAGTACGAACAAAAAGCTGAATTACTACACAAAATATCTTGCCGTTGTATTTAACAATCATTCCCGTACTTTAGTCCTCAGGAGCTTGCGGATCGCATGTGATTTTTTTTTTCTGTTTGTAAAATTAAATAAGCACATGCAGATCAGAAATTCCGAAAGTTTCCGCATATTAATCTAGATGCAAGGCCCGCTATACAGTACATGCGGATCTACTTAGAGTATAATAAAAGACCAATTCATACTATAATTTATTATGAATGGCATTTATAACCTAAAGGTTCATTTATTAAATGCTGCGATTTTAGAGAAACCTTATAATTAAATTTAGATGATTTAGATGTCACAACTAAGATTACATATCCCGTATCTAAGCCACTTTTTGGTTGCGGGTGCGCAGCCGAAAACAATCGCCACTGCCGTAAGGCACGGAAAACAACGGAATGTCCCGGTATTTATATTTTGTGCTTCTGATTTATCGACGATCATCTGTAAATTGCTAAATTCCCTATTTTGCGGGTGCGCAGCTGAAAAAAATCTGAATTTTAGCCACTGCCGTAGGGCTCGGAAAACAACGAAATGTCCCGGTGTTTTATATTCTATGCTTCTTATTTCGAAATTTATCCATTTATCAACGATCATAAATAGTTAGTTCAAGGAAGTATTTTTTTGTATACATAAATTTGCAGCGACTACAGACAAAATTGAGTCCGCAAAAATTATTTAATTATTTTGAACTATGAACGTAAAAAATTTGATATTTATTCACTAGTTATACTAGAATGTGTAACTCCCCATGCACGATATTTATTATTATTATAAGTATATTTATTGTTCAGAAGGAAGAAAAAATCCCACAAATTTTTCTTAAAAAATTTTTTTGATAACCATTGATCAATTATTTAGGGTTTTTTTTGGTAATCATTGTCTCAAATTGTCCTGATCAATCCAAATTATCTTGCGAAGGCTTAAACACAATGATATTTTGTATTTATAATTAAGGAAATATGGTTAATATCGCGAATTTTTACATTTATAAAGGTAAGATATTCTTTAAGTATTGATTTATCTACAATGGAAGAAGGAGGCCTTTTTCTTTATATTCAGATATATACAATAGCTAATGGACATTTTTTATCAAAAAAAAGTAAAGGACAAAGCGTTTTTTTTTTTTGAGAAAAACAAGAATTTTTTTCTATCAGAAAACCAGAAAGCAAGTATTTTTTCGTTTTTATAAAATTAGAAAGAAAGTAATTCTTTTCATTTTTATTAAAATTAGAAAAAAATTTTTTTTTTTGTTACTTTATAATAAAATAAAAAAGTATTTTTTCCCAGTTTCTTTATTAGAAAATAAAAGAAAAAGTATTTTTTAATTAAATTTTTTTCATTTTTTCATTAGAAACAAGTAAAAAATAAAAATACAGTAAAAATAAAGTAAAAAGAAATAGTTTATTAATTACCGGATATATATATATTTTTTAATAAAATTTAGATATATATAAATATTTTCTTAATATTAATATATGGTTAGCTTTTAGATTTTTGATCAACCAATTCGCAGATCATGATCAAAAATTTTTTTTTTTAAATAAACGACCATTGTCCGTAATATTGATATCAATATCAACTCAATATTTAATAGTTATTGGGTAGGGGGGTTGAAATATCACCGAACTGCGAAGCAGTTCGGATGATATTTTAACCCCCCTACCTAATAACTGTGTTATTATGCAGACGTCCAAGATCATGTTCCATATGGAAAGCATAGTAAATGTGTGACAATAATCTATATGACGTAATGCGTCAAAAATATCAAAGATATTTACGCAATAATAATTTATCTAAAAAACATCAGTTTGTTAAAAACAACATGATCCTATTTGGCTGCATAATAA
>QZLH01000273.1:86931-107336 GCA_003833135.1 Oehlia diaphana | reverse complement strand
AATGCAAAATTTAAAATTTAAATAACATGATAATTACTGCACCAAATTTAATAGATTTTTTTTTATTTAAAAGATAAAGGCTACAACTTTTATCTAATATTTTGTTGGATGGCCTCTGCTTTTTATAACAGCAGCAACTCGACGGGGCATGCTATTAACAAGATTTTGATATTTATCAATATCTATATTTAACCATTCTTCTTGAAGTATTTCCCATAAATCCTCCCTATTTTTTGGTAATGGGATGTGTGCCCGAACCTGCCTCTCTAGTTCGTTCCATAAATTTTCAATTGGGTTCAGATCTGGGCTCTGTGCAGGCCAAGGAATACTATCAACCTCATTTTCTTCTTTCCAACTTTTAACTATCCTTGCAGTGTGTATAGGTGCATTATCTTCTTGAAATAAATAGTTTTCCTGGTCATCCAAGTCATCTAGAAATGGTAACAAGTAATCTTTTAATATATCTATATACACCGTGGCCATTACTTTTCCATCTAATTTTACTAGTGGACCAAGGTTATGTTTTGTAAAGCATCCCCACACCATCACTCCTTGTTGACCTGACTTTACAGTGGGAATTAAATAATCCACATCATACTTTTTGTGAGGCCGCCTCCAAACCAATCTTCTACCATCTCCCCTAAACAGTTCAAACTTGGATTCATCACTCCAGATCACACTTTCCCATTCATCTAACCATTCTCTTCGTTCTCTGGCCCAGGTAAGCCTTTTTATCCTATTTTTCTCACTTACAAATGGTTTTCTGATACCAACTCGACTATAAAAACCTTGTTCATGAAGGTATTTGCTTAAAGTTTTTTTACAGACATTTTTTGTAGTTGAACTGATAAAATCTTCATGTAATTCCCCAAGGTTTATTTTTCTATCTTTTTTAAGAATGTTTGTTAAATGCTGAACATCCCTTTCAGTCATAATTGGTGGTCTGCCAGGTCTAAGAGGTGGAACTTCATATCCATGGTCTCTGTAACCAGAAATAACATCATGAACAGTACTTTGAGGATGGTCTAAAGCTTCAGCAATTTTTCTCTCACTAAAACCACATTTCCAGGCTCCAACAACTTCTTCACATTCAAAAATAGAAAGTTCTTTTTTTTTATCAACCATGTCTTATACGTGAAAGTCTTGGCAATACGTGGCAAAAAACCTGATAACAAAATGATTGACATAACAGGTTTTGAAGGTAAACAAATAAATGATCAGCAATCACGTGACCGGTGATTTATTTCCACGCACTGTAGGATTATTTATCTGAAGCCACATGATCTCAAATAGAATTTATTTTTATTATTATGCAATAGTTTTAAATAAGTAAATTATTTTGTAGCACTAATTTCTGTAATTATGTAATTACTGTTACATTATAATAATGATAAATTAAATCTCTACCAATACTTATATTGTCCTATTTTGTTTAGTGTATGCTTATAAAACTATTTAACCTTAGTGCTTATTTGATATTTCTTCACCTGCTGATAGAAGTTTTTATTTTAAAATTCCAATTTTTCTCCAGATATATTTGCAATGTTGATGAATAATAGACAAATATTCCAAAAAAATGTGTGTAGATAATAATGGATAATTTACAAACAAAATATTGAAGAAATCGTTATTTTGCTAATAAATAAATATTTCATCATTGTTAAAATCCATATCCAGCCAAAAAGTTTTAGGAATTCTTTCTTCTTTAAATAAAAGCAGGGGACCATCATTACTTTTTTTGGCAAGTAAAATCTCTTTATACATTTGTGGAATTTCCGCACTATGCAGGCCATCACTAACAATGATAAAATTTTTGTTTTTCTTTTTCGATATGTAAGTTTTGCCATATAATAGAAACATTAGTTTATTTCTTATAAATTAAATTAGAAGAATTTCCTCTAGGAATCCTACTTAGTATTAGGGTCCTTTGATCATTATCCCAGTAGTAGTTATCATCATCTGGTGGTATTAGTTGTCTGCTTGAAAGTGTAAGGTGATGATTTATGGTCATTACCCCAGTGGTGGTCATTAATCATCTTGGTAGTAATAAAGAGCAGGTTTGATAACCTGATCTGAAAAATTCCTAATCGCTTTAATGAATTAGATGGTGGTGTCATATTGAAGTCATATGATTAGCAGTGCATGTGCTCTATCCACAACTCCAAAAAAACTCAAAATATATTCCAAAAATCATTTTTTATCGGCTATCATCCTTATATGGTTCATCCTTTTTTTGATTTGAAATAAAATTAATAGGAATATTCCATGATATACTATCTTTTCTAAAATAATTCCACTTCAATATGAAATTCTTTATTTATAGTTAAATTTATTATTTTAATAATGTGAGTTCCTTTTTGATTAAAATAATGTTTTAAAATTTCTTGAGCAATTATAGAATTTTTGATATCTTATTAATATTAATATTAATGTAATGTTTATTTTTGATATTATTGTTAAAATTCAGAATTTAAAATTTTAAATTTTATGAATTTTGACTATTATCACTACTATATATCAATATTTATAATACCAACACCTTTTTAATATTTGGATATATTGAAAAGGAGCTAGGTTAATTTGCCAACTTTGTGTTTTTATTTGGCTATTTTTTTTTTGTAAATGTAACTTTTACTATTTTAAAAAGATTTCATTTAAATTGAATTACTGATTATTGAATAAATTACTAGAACAAATTGAATGCAAATCAATATATCTTATCATTATATATACCAATGTACAAAAGTATTTGAATGATAAAATAAACTATAATTCATGAGATACTGACTTTGCAGTTTGGGCATTTTGCAAACTTTGTTGGAACACATTTTTGAATTCTCAGGTTTTTAGCATTTTTTAAAAGTCCATTGCATTGGTTTTTTTGAATATTAATATAACTCTTACATTATGATCAATCAATTTTGAAGGTTTTTGCGTTAATCAGTAAATCCAATTATATTGTTTTCGAGAACACATTTTATATCTAAATACTGTAATATAAACAGTATTTCAGTATAAACTTGTTGAGACCCTTCAAATATCATAGTGGGATGATTAATAGAGAAGTAAAATTAGTTAGAATCATGTTTCATTAAGTAGCCAGCATCAATTTGGATGTATATTTTTCTATTTTTTTTTTATCAAAGGAAAATTGAATTTCCAAAAGAAAAAAAAGAATCTAAATTAATCATTCCTCCCCCTGCCAAGATTTAATAATATCTTCAAATGGCTTTACATGAATTTTATGCCAGTAATTATTAGGCAATAGTACATCAACTACAAAACAAAATATTTGTATACTCAATTCATTTGTTATAGATATAGTGATTACAAAACTATGAGATATTGAGTGTTTATAAATATGTATGGAAAGATCAAATCTAGTAGTTAACTAAGATTTTAATTTTTTAGCACTTCTTTATTTAGACACTACCTTAGTGGTAGTATGCTAGTATTTTTGTCTATTTGGGCCCTCTTTTGTATTATGCTTAAAATTGGTAATATGCCAATTAATCTATAGTTCTAAATTTAATAGTATTATATATGGAAAATTATTAAAAATTTTGGCTTGGATACTAATCTCTCTTCTTTGTATTTCCCTTTTGCATCTTCATAAATAAGATCTCTAATATATTTTAACCTGTTATAGTTTATGTTTTATTAATCTTAATTTTTATACTAGGTATAATTGATGTTGAATAGTATAATAGGACATTTTCTGATGTTTTGATTAATAATATAGACGTGTTTCTATACTATGAATCCTAAAGTTACTTATAAAATATAGAAAAATTCATTCATACCAACTCTTGCTTTATCATGTCCAGCAATTTATGCAATATCTTTTATAATTTAGGGTATATTAGGGCAAGCATGGAGCTAAAAATACTTCCTATTATAATTATAACAAGAAGCTCTTAGGATTGAGTATTATGAAATCTTGTAACATTCTTATTTTAAAAACAAATTAGTGATGTTATTAATTTTATCGCCTAAGTGAGCTTTAACTTTGGGTAAGGATAGTAATCTTCTTTTACTGTATTATTGAAAATATGCTTATTCTAATACCAAGCATATAGAAGATTTAATGATACTAAATTAGCAATACTAGTTGAAACTATTTTGTATAATGAAGTGTGTATAAAATTGTAAAAATATATTTATAATTCATTTATGATTGATTTTCTTGTAATGGTAGATAGCTGTGTATTAATTTTAATATCCAATTACAATACTGATAGTTTATAATTGCAATGATTTTAAGAATATTATTGTCTGTAATAATATATATCCAAGTATGAACTATTTATATGCATCCATGTGTTAATTTAATGTCAATATATTTTTAGCAATTATGACTCTAACCTTTTCCTCACCATGATACTTTAAAGCTTTCTTGTACAAATATAACCAATTCTTCTAAACTACTAATTTGGTTTAATGTGTGTTGGTTAACTACTGGCAAGTTAAAAACTTTGCAATAACTATTAATACAATAGATATTTGACCTCTTGCCATTTTACAAAAATTATTAATTTAACAGATTTTTTTTACTACTCAAAAGACAGCTCCACTAAAGATAGATACTTTAGTATTTTATCTATATTATTTAATGAAGCATGGACTTTGTTTTTGAAGACATTCTCTTTACTTATAATTAGTTAATTCTGCTGCCAGTACTGTTAAGTTTTAAATTACATTTCTCAATTTTAACTTTCATTCATTCAACTTTTTTCAAAGTCGAAATACAAAAGAATCTTTTATAATATTATATATAGAAGAAATAAGTATTAAAATTCTACTTAAAGCAATTTAGCCCATCAAATATCAGAATTAAAAACAATTTAAACATGGATTTTCTATCTTTTTCTCAAAAAGCATAAAATTTAAAAATTTATAATGCTGAATTATTTATATATTAATTATTAATATGAAATGTATATTCACTATGAAATTTGCCCCAGTGTTTAGAAAGTATTACATTTTAATAATATTGGATAAATCACTTATTGAATGTGCCTGGTTCTGTGCCATCTTTGACATATTTGCTAATGCTTTGAATGTATCTGTGGTAAATTTGTATAAATGCTTAATGAATAGAATACTTTCACAATTTTTGATAATAAAATTCTGATAATCTTTAATCTACAAATAATTAGCTTGATATTTTTTATAAAGCAATAGTTTTAAAATTTTCTTCATATATCTATATATCTTTATTAGAATTAATAAAAATTCTATCCATAAAGCAGAGGGTGAGGATAATTCTTAACTTTATATATGTCTTTATATGCTACATTATAATCGAGGTGATAATCAGCACATATTCTCATTTAATTGGAAGTCTTTTTGGTATTTCCAACTTTCTTTTTCAATTGTAAAAGGATGCTGATGCTTTATAATTCATTTGTAAAGATTGTATTTCATTACATCATTATCATATTTCCACTAAATTAATTCAAGTATTTTACTACTATTTACAAAAATTTCTATATCAAATATAAGTTATAAAATTTTTCATAGGCTTGTAAATCTTCTAGAATTAATAAGATACTATCTAATTATTCTTAAGCTAATCTTAGAAAAATAAGAACTAAGCCAGTAATTTTGGATGAAAAAATATAAAGAGCTTCAAATCGGTACTTGATTATACTGTAAATATTGGTAGAATAAGACTATTTTCTCTATACCAATTATTGAATTTTTCATTATAAATAATTTCTTGAATTAATAAATAAATAAATATTCCAATATTAAAAATGATTGCAGAATATTAAATGCTGTGTAATGGTGTAAAGAAGAGGTAAGAGTAACTCTTAAATTTAATTGTAAATTTTTTTGGATATTTTCAACTCTCAAAAAATAACTCCAATCCTTTTTAGGTGAAATTAAAATTGTTATCCAAATGAAAATTTTAGAATTATAAGATATAAGAATTAATATTATAAAACACATCCTTCATATAGATTAATTTATTTAAACTTTATTAACAGTACACATGTCTTTAATACTGCTCATTTTATAATAAGAATAAAGAAATTTCCATTTGAAGTCAAGTTGATTTATTTGATTTTGTTTTTCTTTCCTTATTATTTTTATTATTTTCATGTTTTTCAGACATTTTGGAGAAATATTCCAATATTAAATATGATTGAAGTATATTAAATTCTGTGTAATGGTGTGAAGAAGAGGCAAGAGTAACTCTTAAATTTAATTGGAAAACTTTTTTGTATTTCCAATTTTCGAAAAATAACTCCAACCCTTCTGCTGTGGTGAAATTTTCATATAGTAAATATAAGAATTAATATAATGTAACACATCCTTCATTTAAATCAATCTACTTAAACTTTATTAACAGTACATATGTCTTTAATACTGCTTTTTTTCTATTTCCAAAATATTGCTCACTAATATGATTCAATGATTTGTACTTTTTATCATATTTGGTTAATTACATATTGGTATTTTTGTTGATAGCTAATAAAAGATCAAAAGTAGATTTAATAGGTAATCCAGTGAATTAGAAACCTTTATAATATTATTTGATAAAATTATATTTGATAAACAATTTGTTAAAATTTTTATCATGTCTTTCTTTGGAATTTTCAATAATATTATATGTCTAGTATTTTTAAGTTGATAAAGAGTATAACAATTAGTATCACATTCTTTTTCAAGCATTTTACTACTATAATTTCCTTAAAAATTATAGAAAGAATATTCCTAAAATATGATAGTCTTGAGTTTTATGAAGTCTTACAATTCTAAATTTGTTTTTCAACTTTCACTAAGATTTCTTGTTTAATAACTGTAGAAATAGAGTTTGTAAGAAACAATTCAAAGCAAAGTCTATATATTAAAAGATAAAAATTATAACATTATGATATTTTTTTTCTTCAGATCTTTTTTTTTCAATTCAAAATTTCTTAATTACTGTATATCTTAAGTATTTTTCTTTGTAAAGTTAGATTTTTTTTTTTTGTAATTTCATTATTTTTTCTTGTTTTCTTTTCAACTTTTCTAATACTAAGTAATTATTAATTAAGCATTATTAAAGTATTATAGAAATAACAATTATTAATTTTTTTTACCAGAATCATTTGTTTAATAATTTATCATAACATAATTTAACAAATTTCTTCTTTTTTCCTATTAATAATTTCTTGTTCGTGATGCATTTAATATTATTTGGAAAAATATCTATAAAATATGTTTTAAATAGTTTTTGTATCTCCATTACTTTTCCATTAAAAATTATAATAAATATTTAAGTCTTGACTTGATTTTTTTGAATAATAAGCAGAGTATAAGCAGAACTTGATTATTATACTTTTTAATTTAATAATTCATTTATATATCATCAACTATACATGCTTCATGATGTTTTTGCTTTATAGTATTTCTAATTTTCAAGATATTCTATTGTAGTTGAATAAATGTTTGTGAATTTTTTGAAAATTAATTATTTGATTCATTAATTAATATCCTTGATAATGTTTATTAATATGACAGTAATATTTAGAATCAATTAATTTAATTTTTACAGCTTATTGCTGTTTTGGGCTTTAAATTTCTGTAAGATATAAAGATATAATTAAATATAATCATTATCTTTCACCAATTTTACAAAACAATATGATCACATAGGATCAGGATCATTACTAAAATGATTTGAGCTAAGATATGCAAAAATCACTGCATACTTTCTGCATAAACAGCCAGTCATATTAGATTTTTGTAAGGCTTTGCCCATTACTTTTTTGAGAATATCGACAAACACTTTTTTCCTATGATTGGTATTGGGAATTTCCATTTCACATCTTTCATATGAGTTTTCTTATAATTTTAAGAGTTTTATGAATTTTAAGTTTTCTTGATATATGTTAAAGTAATAATTAAATATTAAAAAGGGAAAAAGAGGAATAATTATAAATTGATTATATATTCTTGTGCAAAAAGAATATTTAATATGTTTTGATCGTTTCATATGATATATTAGATTCCAGATCAATTTTTCCCTTTTCAAAATATTTTTTTGAACTTGTCACTACTAGAGCTTTCATTGGTGAAGTACAAATAAGAAGCTACTAAGCCAATACCAGTGGTAGATAAAATTTTATTTCTAAAAAGTGACAATTCTATCCTGTATCAGTTTGCTTTGTATGTAACATCATTGATATCAATGAAAAAAAAAGAAAGAAAACTTAATTCTTTCTTACGGAATATTGAAGTCGAATTAGTGAAAAAAAAAATGTGACAAAAATCATATGAATGGTCATAATAAATGAATTTCTCAGATTTCGTATATTATTACTATATTATCTATATTATAGTATTCAATCACTGAATTGAATCCAATTACTACTTGTTTTGGTGTCATCCATAGTAGGATTCATCAATAATGGTAATAATGGTATAAATTGTTTTTAATATTAAATTTCAAGTTCTTGAATTGGTTTATCTACTCAATTATATTAAAAAAATGCATAAATTCATGATAGTATTATTATAAATTGATAAAATAGTTGAAATTAATTCCTATTAAACATATGTTATGAGGAATGTTTGCTAAATCTGGTTGAAAGAATATTAAATTATTTGATATTCTTTCTTTTGTCTATGATACTATAATAATAAATATCTTTAATAAATTAAATGGTTTTAAATACTCTATTATAAGGATTGATAGTATTATAAAAATTTTTGATATGAAAAAAAGTTAAAATAAAGTTCGTCGAATGACATTGGTCAACAAACAAAAGTATTTAAACTGGGTAAGCGGCTCTAATGCCATTTTAGTTAATTTGTATTCACTGTTATATTTAATATATTTCTGTAATAATTATACTTTGACTTGACATCTAGCTGAGTATCATAAAGTTCTTCCAATTTCAGCTTTATTTCTGAAATTAGATATTAAACTTTAATGTTCATCCATCCATTAAATGCAGTAATACCAATCAAGATAAAAAAATTCTATCTAATATATAAGTAAAAATATCAAATAAATTTTTGTATAATTAAATTATAAGTAATGCCTTTGTTATATAATAATTTTGTTTTAAGACTCTGGTATAAATTTTAAGAATACTATCTTATTTAGATTATCTGTTGTATGATTTATACCTGCTATATTTCTTTTAAGTATAATAATTATATCTGGGCTTTGATCTCCTTAGATTGGAGTTAAAATTATCAGAAAGTAATTTGCTACTTTATGAGTTTTCTAATTTCAGTTTTACTTGTAAAATTTGATAATGAACTTTAATATTCATCCATCCATCAAATACAGTAATAACCTCAATCACAGCTTTGTATATCAATAATTGATTTGGTTAATTGATTTACTGATTTTGAAAATATTATTTACTTAATGGATTATTAATATTAATGTAGGAGAATGGACTCAAAGTATAAAAAATAATATAAAAAAGTTTAAATTATTCTATTATAAAGGGATCATTATAAAATGTACTATTTATTAACACATTTTGTTATTATATTCCTTAAAATATGTATAAATTAATAAAAATTATGGAGAGCACTTATTATAATAAATGAGAAAAGTGCACTCAAAATTGAATGAAATGCACTTATAATAAATGATTTAACCAAATTCCGATTATGGCTTGAAAGAAAAGCACTTGTAAATAGTTTACTTTAACTAGTAATGCCTAAGTATATTTTTAGTATTAAAAAATTATTTGTATTAAATGTTTCTGGTAAATAATCATATAGGTATTTTGAATTTTAATTTCTGGGTAATTACTTTTTTTATAATAGAATAATGAATTATACTAATAATCCTACAGTAAATATGTAATTTCGTACATATTTGTGGATTTAGCAGATGCACCATTTATAACCACAACTTCTCACTCTCCAAATTAATTATTTTATTATCATATTTGTTTGTCAATTTCTTGCTTTCTGGAAATTGCTCATTAGTCTCGCATACATTAAGCTTCCTCAGTTTTATCTCTAAGCAAGCTTTCTCAGCATAAGCACCAAGGTATAACTCATCAAAATTTATCAAAGATTTTCCCATTTTGACGACAAAATTTGTTATGAAATGCCTTATGATATAATACAAAAAACTCCCATTGTTGCCAAAGCATATGATTTATGCTTGTAAGATATTATTTGTAATCTCTAAATCAATGGTATTATTTCTTAATACTGTATTTTCAAACTGTACAGTAGGTCTTTGTATTCGTTGATAAGAATTACGATATACAAGATTCATCAAATCCTTGGTATTCAAAAAATCCATAGTGATAAAATCATTACATAAGAAGAATGGCATGTACATAAGAAATGAACCAGGCCTTCATCATGAAAGAACAATACATCCATCACGTTCCAGGTCTTTTATTTATATTTTCAAGATTGTCCATGGACTTAACAGGAATCCTCTTAATACAATAATATAAAATCTTTGTAGCAAGTTCCATATTATTCAGCACGTATTGCCTAATATTGTATTTTCTATCAAGTTCAAAATTAATTCTATCAAAGATATTGTTAAAAGTTTATGATTTTTGAGTTTTTCAAAGAATTAATTTTTAGATCAAAAGCATCGTATAAAAAGTTGTTCAATTGTATAATATAGTTTAATTCAAAATAATTATCAAACAGGTATGAATCTTTGCTATTTGTTAATTAGAAAGGTTAAAAAAAATCTACTAAAGTTTTTCAAATGAATTTTTAAAAATTTGTAGATTACAAATGTAATAATAACCTTTAAAATTTATTTCACTTGCAACTTTTATAAAATTTCTTCAGAAAGTTATAACTTGTCTTTTGGATATTGTCCAAAGTATATCTTGAACATTATTATTATCATTTAGTAATTGATTTTGAACTTTAGCAATTTGATATGTATTATTCACTTCTAATTATAAAGTTCATATATATATATCTAAAAAGTTACCATTATTAACATTGTTATTCTGAATGTTATTATTAATATAGTAAAAAATTTAATTCTAAGCCAAATTATCTGGTTAGTAGATTAAATTATTATTTTTATTGTAAGATTTGGTTAGGTCTTGTAAAAACATCCTTATATTTAGTAGAGTTTTATAATATAATATTTTTATTAGTTCATCTTCTATTCATAATGAATAATATGAATATCCGCATCTCTTTTTGTGATTTTTTCCAGAAATCGTATGTGATCCCATTTTGGACGTGTGAAAGGTAAAGAAAACATTTGCTGAGCATGTTGACGTTTTTTCGTGGTAAGCTAGCATTTCCATATCTGGAAAAGGATCCACGTATTAAATATTACGTTGAGATTTAATATATTGGAAGGATGTTGTCTAATCTATTGTTAATGATTTTAATCAATGTAATTGGTTGTAGTTTCATGACCCATTGGGCCAATATTTCATTTGGAATAATGTAGAATGATCAGTAATCTTTTACCATATATATAATGATAAAAGTTTCCTATAACCCATACTACAGTTAAGCATTCTAACTCTGTGGCAGTGCAGCTGGTAACAATGAACTGCTTGCATATAAGTCTAATCAATCTTTAAGTTTTAGGTATTGGAAATATCATTTTACTTCTATTAAGTTTTTACAAGCTCCATCACCAGAAATGGATTTGTTCTTGGCAAGTGTTAATGTTTAGACCATGTTCAAAAGTCTTTATATATTTCTCTTGGAAGTATATCAATATTTACTAATTTAGAAAAATTAATTTGGTATAAGATATATGCATTAAGGAAGCTAACATTCTGATATTTTGTAATTGAGAACATCAAAAGAAATAAAATAAGTAATGTCCATTTGATTATTTCATATCTGAAGAAATATAATTTAAAGTTATGTAAATTTTGGTAGTACGTGATATTGATAATATTTTATATAAATTTATAAATTATTGTCAAGCTTCTTTCACTTAAAAAGAATAGGTTTAAATAAGTCTAACCAATCCTAATTATATTATGTTGTTTTTCAATAATAATTTTCCTTTATTATTTAATACAGAAAATTTACAAGATATGTTTTATATATAACTCTCTTCAAAGTATAAAATAGCTTTGGCTATATATAATTTAATAAAAAAAAATAAAAAACAGATAAAAAGGGGATAAGGAAAAAAAAGGGTAATCAAAGATCAAAGATGAAAAGATGAACATATTTATATATATTTTAAATTATGATTATCTGAGAACTTTGCCACATATTTGTCAAAGCCTAAAACATAGCCACTAACTGTTTGACAGAAATGTGATATCATATGTCAAATCAAAAAAAAAAAAAATTATAGGCTTGTTTAAAACAATAATATAAGATAATAATAGATTTTTAAAAGAATAGGAAAAATATAAAATGTTTAATTATTTATAGTAAGTGTTTGTATTATAAACTTTTACTTTTTAAGTTAGAATGACTATTAACATAAACCACCGAAATTCTGGGTTAAAATATAAAATATATTGAAATGCTACGGTAAAAAGATGATCACAATCAATTATAACAATCATAGCAGAAATGTTTTGAAGATTCATTTGTACAAGTCATTATTAAATAAATATCGTTACTCTGCATTATTTTTTACAATAAAATGGATGAAATTATTAAAGTAAGAGCAAGAAAAAATTTAAATTTGTGCTTCTTTAATACTAATTTATTATGAACAAAAAACAATCAAAAAGCATGGATGATGTATAATCATATAATTTAGAGTCTGATTGGTCAGTTTAAAAAATCCTTCATTGTGATGCGATTTACAAATAATTTTACCTAATTGAAGACATAAATTTTTTACCATCTCCATAAAAATATTCTAGAGTAATAAATAGTATTAAAAAACTTTGAATTGTTATTTAATATCTATATTTAAAAAAGTTTTTTTTACAGTCAGTTTTTAAGTTTAAAAACAAAATAAAACAAGTGAATAAAAGTTGAATATTACTTTTGATCCTATTGATTCAATAATATTAATCAACACATGAAGAAGTTTATCATCAAAAACTCATTATCAAAAAACCATTTTTCATGTTATGTAATAAAGTTTTTTATTAATCACAGATGTATATATAGCATGAAGTTTTCATATACTTTATTTATAACAATTAACAGTCACATGAGTAAATTTCTTTTAAAGATAATTATTATCTGGGCGGTGCATGGCCACAGCCTGATTTCTCATTTTATTTTTTTTATTTCAAAACAGGCATTAATTTATGTTATCTTAGAATTAAATTTCATGCCAAATCTTAAAAACCTTTTTTTTTTTTTTAATAATATATTAATTAATTCACTTAATTTTTTATAAAATCAGGATACAGGTGGATAGTGTTAAAAATTCTCACAAATTAAAAATAATAAAGTGGCTCTTCAATAAATTTGAGGGACAATAAGAATAATAAATATTTTGTGGTACACGGCTTATACCCATGGCTTAGTTATGACCAAATTTTGATTACTCACTTTTTAAAACTAACTTTAAAAGAACTAAAATTTTTTACACATTATTTGTTTACGATTTCCATAAACAAAAGAGATAAGCTTTGATCCTTTAGCAAATGTTATGATATGTTAAAAATAATCTGTTATTATATTATACTAGGAAATGGATACTGTTATCAAGTCCGAAGCGCAGTTATCATTGCCACATATCACGTGCTGGACGGATAACAGGACATTTGTGAAACCAATACATATAATATCAGATATAGTCCTTCGTTATTATACTTCAGATTAATGATGATTAGACCAATTCAAAGGTTATCGTAAGGGGGGAATAAATAATTAAATTTGTTTCACAAAAATGCGAACCTGTGGGCCTTTTTTTATATACTGTAGCTATATGTATATATACAATAGTCATCGTTTTTTTTTTTCAAAAAAAAAAAAGTAATTTCATATCAATATAATATGAATCAAATATTACCAAGGATTTTATCGTATTTAATTAAAAATTAATATGTAGAAATATTCAAGGTTTTGATAAATGACTTTAAATTAATAGTTTTTACCAATTTTTGATGAATAAAACAATTATTATAGTTAAACATTTAATATAGTGAACGATGCAAAACTCCAAATTACGCTGGATTGTACAATTTGACTTTTCAAAGCTGCTGCTACGTTATAATTGACGCTTATTATAAAATAGTTTTTTTATAATCATATTTTTTAGATTATACTTTTTTAAGCTTTCTATATTTGAATATTTGAAATAATAATATTATTATTTGCTTTATAATTTATATGATTGCTCAACCAAATAATATTAGATATAGATAACTGATAAATTTAAAGAAATAAAATAAAATAAATATTATTAAAAAGAAAAAAGTAGAACTCATTCAAATATCATAACTATATTTTTAATTTAAAGAAATTAGTGTTATTAAGATCACAAAAATTATATAAAAATACTTCATCAATGATACATTTTTCAGAATTTATATCGATATCTAACTCAAATTGTTTCGTAATATAATCTAAATAATGAAAACGAAATAATTAAATTAAACATAAATTATTTTTATTGTAAATACGCAAAAGATTTTACAATTATTTTCATTTTCGGTTAATTTAATCTTTTTAATAATTTTGTCTAGAAATATTTTATTTAATTAGTAAATATTGAATGACGTTTATATTAATTCCCTGTCGCACCAAGTATACTAATTTTTGAAAATTGCAAGTGATTAGCTGAGTTTATTAAGAACAACTATATAATTTTTACGGTTTTTTCCATTATTCCATCTAGTCGTTTCTGGGCCATCAATCCAAATAACCTTATAAATTTTACTAAACCTCCTTCAGCAATAAACTTTACATTTGTGACCAGCTAATTTATTACCACTAATTAATGTATGTTTGATAAAATCATCAATAACTTGGTATATATACTGATTTCGCTTTATAACAAACGCAATAAATCTGATGATTCCATCTAAATGTTTCTGCATAATATCTTCATGATTTTGTTTAATTGTGGTTTTGTTTTGGTAGGCTTAAAGATGTGTTGCTTGATAATAAAAAAATCAATTGTGTGTTTATAACTTGTTAATTTTTCCATCATTAATTTTTTTTTTAAAAAAATATCTCTTTTGCTTGAGACAAAAACACTAAATATATATGTTTAATTTTAAGCAAGGTTTAGAAAATTCTATAATAATATAATATTCGTAGAAGTTTCTAATTATAAAGATCGTGCTAAGAAAGGCTGGGTAGCTAATCTAGAACTGTAAAATGAAAATAATTTTTCGAATGGATTTTTAATAAGAATTCCAACAAAGAATTCTATAGAAGCGTTACACGCTGTGAGGGATTTATTTATTAGGATTTTTGACTCCCTGTCATACTCCTTTTTAGGAAATGTTAAAATGTTAACATAATTAATTCTAAGCCTCTTACTAATTTTTCAAATGGGAAATGTGTAACGTCATCTATAGACTCAAAGAATTTTTATTGCTAAAAACAGTTATGGCGTTCATATGATAACTTTCATAATAAATGTTAAATTTGTTAGTTGTTACCATTTTATTTTGATTTCTTACAAAGTGAAGAGGTATTCAACAAATCATCAGAAATCTATCATTAGTAGTGCAGTTATTATTGTGATTTTATTTAATAACAAGTGTTCTCTGTTTTCTTTTATTCGTGACTATTCTTTAGTCAGACATTCGTATTAAATTTTTATTTGAAATATAAATCGAATTCTTCTTAATATCAAATATTGGAAATCCCTCGAATTTAATTTATAAGACATTTATTTACCGATTTTAAAACGTGATAAAAAAAAAACACCCGTATTTTTTTAAAAAAAAATAATCGTTGCGGCTGAATAATTCAATGAGGTTAAACTGTCTGTTTGAAAGTAAATTTTTTTTTTTTTAAAAAAAAAAAGAATAGTTTTTTAAAGAAATACCGTAAAACTTTATGATTCAGTTATATTAAAATTTAATAATAAAAAAATTGTGTGAAGCAATATACTTATAATTATAAATTATCCCATTATTTTTTAAATTTAAAAATGGTTTATATATAACTTTCATTAAAATTAATAAAGAATTTTGAAACAATAAATATAATTTTATATATATATGTATTTAACTACATAAATATTCATCTCAATAATAAAAAAGCAATATCTTATAAATAATAAAATTATACATTGCAGAAACCTAATTTCCTTAATATGCAGTAACTGCGTATTTACTATATTTTTACTATGCGGTTACTATTACACTTTGTAGTTACCGTATGATTGCGATGCAGTTTCAATAAAGTTACTGCATATTAAGGAAAACAGGTTTCTGTAATGTATGTATAAAATTAAAATTTATGCCATATCCGATTACCGGCCAGTTAATATTAAATTTCTCAAATTTGATTTACTGAATTTTAATGATACTTTACACTTACTTTACCAATTTCTGTATATTGATAAGCTGACTTAATTTCTTTATTAAAACTTTTATTTTCGTAAACTTTCAACTAATTTGCAAAATTCGTTATATTAATTTCCACATCAACAAAATAAATTTGTTTCTCCATCTAATCTTCGACCTCAACTCACAGTCATTCATCGTATATGCTTGCTTTTCATCTATCTTAATTCCATCAAATCTCATAATTCGTAGTTTACATTCTTCATCCATCCATTATTTTCTTCTTTTGAAGATAATATCATTAATGATATTACCATTTACAAGTTCAGATAAAATAATTATCTGGATTTAATCTTTTAAAAATGGGACTATGTAAGATGAGTTCCTTATAATTTCTAATAAGTACTATAATTTTTACTGAAGAAATTTTGTTTAACGTACAGTATCACGATTTAATTCTTTACATATCTGTGGTTATTAAATCGGGTCCACGATTTAAACCCTAATTAATATTATCAAACGTTTACTGTTTAAATTAGAACTTACTCGTTGATAATCACATGTATAGTCGATTTTTTATAAAGAATTTGGAAGTTCTTTGACAAAAAAGGGATCAATGACATTGCTACCTTCGAGTTCTTTACATTATACTTAAAGGACTTTCCTTTCTTTGGCATTATCAATACATATGTGTAAATCTATTTCATTTGCTAAACAGTCGTTACTACAGTTGGTTGAATTTTATAAGCCTGATTCAATTTGTTAATAGATCATTCTTTCCACTAAACTAACTTAATAATATTAGCTTATTGACGAATGATTTGCATGCACATAAATAACTGATGTATTCCCCATGTAAAGTAACGGAACTATCAGATTACAATTTAATAGTTTTTTTAATATAATCAACTCGTAATTCTCAATTACTTGATTACGTAGACTAAAATCAAAGATTTTCCAACCATGAAACATAACATTCTGTTATATCAATGCTTGTTTCTTCAACTATTTTTATTATAGCACAAAATTCATTAAAATCATATACACAGTGAAATTTGATAAACCGGATCTATCGGTTCCACTAAAAATATCCGGTTTCCGGTATAACGAAACAATTTCGATATATTGAAAAAAAAAATTTCAAAACTAATATACACTATAATTTAATTTTTTCATCTTAGTTTTAAGTCATATAGTTCATGAAAAATGAATATAAAATATTTTTAATTGAATATATAAGTAATACATAACTTCAGCAGGAATTAAGATTTTTATAATTCTGGCCAAAATTAAGATTTACTGCATCACGTTACTTAAATTTTATTGGTTAATGATCGGGAACCGGTTTATCGAATCATTTTTACCCTATAGCTGGTTAGAAAATTGATCCGTTATAGCGAATATCGAGCTTTTACTAGTAAACTCAGTATATCGAAACTATTTTACAGCTGTTTTCATAAGACCTGGGACAAAATAAATTTTTGAAACTGACCGATTCGGTTCAGTTGTTATTTATTTTACAAATCAAACTATCAAATCTGGATCACGTGCCCAGCTAAAAATACCGGATCGGCGGATCGGCGGATCATTTAGTTTGTCCCAGGTCTTATGAAAACAGCTGTAATATACGTCCAGCAAAAACGTCCGGTTTAGGCCCAAATCCGGTTTATCGAAGATCCGGTTTTTCGAATTTCACCGTGTAGTCCAAAATTAACATAATCTTTTCGTTTTTTTGAAAATATCGGTCCAAATACTTGATAATTTTCACCATTATTTAAATCTTCTAAATCTTTCAAATCGGTGTCATTATCATCTTTTAAATATATCATCGATTTTTCTTTGTTGTTCTACTCCAAGGATCTATCAGATTTAATAATTTCAGATTATTGTCAGTGTTTCGAATCCAATTATGTAAGTCATTTTTTTCAATAATCCTTTTGACCTTCACCCCTTTTTTAATAAGTAACATGTTTCTTTATTAACGATCAAAATCTAATATATAGATTATATGAAATTTTTGAAATACCTAAGACATATGTCCAGACACAAATGCCAATCATTTATCTAATCTAACTATCTATCTAATGAAATCTATACTATTCTAACAACTAAAACAAAAAAGTATTATATCGAAAAAAAACCAAAGGAAAGAAAGAAAGGAATTAACACTTTCTGCAAAAAAAAATTTACAATAACTGAAGTCCTAGCAACAAGTGCACTTAAAACTTTTTGTGCAGCGTGTCCTTTTTCATACATCACTTGCTAAACGTATTAATGAAAAATTTAAAATTTACCATACCCAACTTGAAAAATTCCTACACTCCCTAATTTAGTGGAAATTCACGAAACTTGAATCATCTATTATTAGAAGATGGTTGACCATTTGTCCACGTATCTAACATATCTAATATTCTCCCCGAATAAATATTCAAGGTCCAACCTGAAATGATCATCAGGTGATGCAGAGCACAAACTTTTTATTCAGTTAACAACTAATTCTTAACTATATAATCGGCAAAATCACCTCTTCTACTAACATCTCTATTGGTTCATTTCTTCCCCAAAATTTTCATTTTTTTAACCAGAAAACGTGATTAAATCTTTCTGAGCCGAAAATTTCGTAAATATTCAGTGAATTTTTTCAGAATAGTAACCGATTGAATAGCAATCCAGATTCTCTCAGTAATTTCAGCAATATAAATATGGAATTAAAATGGACTATCAGATTTCTAAAATTACCTGATAATTTGCTGATAATTAACCATGATAAAAAACGGAAGAAAAACGGAAAAATATGAATAGATCAAAAATATAATAAAAAAGCAAATAAAAAATTCATTAGGGATAACAGTCAGTGACGCCTGGGTCTGAGATCCCATTTTTTTTTATGTAATGCAACGCTGTAACGAACTATAATTCATAAATAAAGTTTTATTTAAAAAAATTATATTATTAAAAAAATTAATGCTTATACAATACAATAGTATTGACTTTATTATTATAAATATTAAGTTTTACGTATCAATTATTAAAATTCATATACTTTTATATTATAAATATTAAACTATTTATACTTTCAAATTTATAAGACGCGTATATACTCTTCAAAAGTTTATATATATATAAACTTTGTTTATTTATTATATTAAAATATAACTCAAACTTTTATCTAATTAAACACACAACTCTTAAAAGAAATTTTTAAATATTTAAAGAAAAAATGTCACAAAGTACTAATATACAATTGATATTTGTGAACTTAGTTATGAACAGCGCAAACAACTCTTTGCTTAAGAATTAATAATTTTACGTAATTATTATTACAGAAATCTTGTAGCCTCTAACTTACTCATGGTGAGTATATAAATTCATATTTTTAGTGAAGGTATAAAAATAAATATGAAAATAAATAATATTTATTATTTTATTACAGTCAAAGACGCAAACCTGACATTACCAGTTTCTGAAGCTAACTTTATGTTTCGTAAATGGCTTGCTTTGTACTGTAATAATACAGATTTGTGCTCTACTATTACAAAACTATTTGTATTTTTTTAAACAACCTTTACCTTAATTTTATTATTGTTGACCAAGCCAAAAAAAAGAAAATCGCCGATGCAAAAGAACATGGTCTTCCACTACCACAACCAAAATAAAAATATATCAAACCACCTAATAATTATAAGAAGTGTAACATAAGTGATTCTACTGGCAGCTTGCAAGCTTCTGGAAGTACTCTAAGTATATTTTTTATAATTATTTCATAGTAATTAATATTAACATTTTAAATAATATAAAACACTATTATTTTTTACTTTCAAAAGCAACAACTTTCATCTCCAAAGCTAATGCGCCAGATACTGAGGCTCTACCATTTCCCATTCCAGGCGAAGTTAATACTTCTGAAACTGAGGCCAATGCTCTCCATGTTACGTCTGTTATGAATTAAATTGCAGAAACTTCTAGTAATGAAGTAATTTCATTTTTCAAATATATATAATTATATTTATTACACTTTCCAATTTACAGGTAAAAAAG
>QZLH01000273.1:47757-60198 GCA_003833135.1 Oehlia diaphana | reverse complement strand
TTTTTTTTTTTAATTGAAACTTAATTTTTTTTTTTAGTATGAAAATTTTTTGCCTATTTATATCTTTTTCATATATTTCAAACTTTTGGATTTAATATTATGTGCATTACGCATGTCTCCGTGTTTGGAAACGCCAAATTTTTAATTTGTGGATCACATTTTTATACTTTTCAGGGGTTGAAACAAGGTACCTAAATCATGCACAATAATATACAATAGATTCATTTAGACAATATTACAATATTTTATATTATTTTTCACTATAATTCCGTGTTAACAATATTTAAAGTTCAGTATGAGTATTGTCATAAAATACCATTTATTGTAATTAGTCCGAAGTGTAACGAAGGACTATATATTATTCGTATCGGTTTCACAAATGCCTGTTGTCCGTCCGGCACGTGATGATGTACAATGATAACTGCGCTTCGGACTTGATAACGGTTTCCGTTTCCTAGTTATTGTGAAAAACTGACTGTCGATCATTGTTGTCACATGAGGATTTCCGTTTGTCCTGATATCAAGTATACTTTAAATATTCTATACATATTTGTCGAAAAAAGTCAATAGTTTTGGAAGTACAATTAATTAAAAATAGTTATCGATCCTAAAGAAAAGGTTATCGGTCTCTCCGGTCGTTCTACAGCACATACGAAAGGATCACGTAGGACCGCAGTTTTTTACGGTGCTCATGACAACGATCAACATTATAAATACCGTAGTCAGTCAAATCTTTTTTATTTTTCAAATTATTCTTAAAAAAAAAGAATGAAAAGGAATAATTAGCAAATATTGCTAAAGAAACAAAAAGACATCTACCCACGTATGAAATAGTCCCAAAAAAAAAGACACTATAAAAAAAAGTCTAAATAAAGAAATTAAGAAAATAGTACGTACCGTTAAAATAAAAGAATAGTAATAAATAAAAAAATTTGTAAAACGGAAATAAACGCTCGAATCTACAAAGACTGGGTTGTATATGAGTGTCTAAATCTTTAACGATCAGGCTCGTTGGATTCGTATCATCAAGACGAGTCAAATGTAGCAGACATCCATTTGCCGATCACATGATCCAAATTTTTAATTTTTATTAAAAAATAGCATGGAAAATTACAATGAAATTCAAGCTAAACATAATGTTTATTGTGAATTTTGAATTATATAATTATTAGCATAATTTTTTTATTTTGTTACAGTACATTATACACATGTGGTAATTTAGAATCATCGGACAAAAATTGGTTGGCGAAGATGAATATGCACCGGCGAAACTTAAAATTTTGCACAAATATTCCTTATATTATGTACAAACCATGGCTAAAATAAGACAGTAATCAGACCCACAAGACAGGTTTTTTATTAATAGAGATTTCAATGAAATAATGTTGCAAAATTTAATAAATAAATGCCACGAAACTTCATAAACAAATGCTTTGATAAAATTTAACATACAGAAAATCAAACAAAAATTAAGTTGTTTGTAAAGTTTGAGCATACATTATTATCATATCGGCTAATTTTTGGAATTCTAATCAATCAATCCACGGTAGAATGTGCGGCATATATTTAGTCAGTGATCTACATATATCTTTATACCAAAAAAGGAAAGGCCTAGACCGGTCTATGGGCAAATGGGGTGTGTCAGGTGCGTTGATTGATTGAAAAGCCTTCCAATAATTATAAATTATATCATGTGATATAATTTTAATAAATGATCAACAAATGATCGTTAAATGATCGTCAAAAGCGTGATAAAATAGAGATGTCCGCTATGCTAATTAGTTGTGTTATGTCTTTAGGATCAATAGCTGAGATATAACTTACATTCTTAACTTGAAAATTTTTTGAAACTCTGAATTACACAAAATCGTGAATATCTCACTATCTAGTGAACCGATTTTGACAATCAAAGAATTGTTGGATTCGTCTTATCGAAAGGCGTTGAATGATGGCCAGTTCACGTGTATAACATCGGTGTATCACAAGATAATAGTCAAAACGTCCAAAATATGTTTTAATGCATATATTAGCATATATTGATCTTAAAAACATGTGCTGACACCATTCGTCTTGACGAGACGGAGCCTTTGTTCATCAAATTCGAATCACTGGATATCAAGATAATCACAAGTGGAAAGTTAATTATAACCTTCATCTTTAAGCTAAAAATCAGCTAAAATTAAATAAAATTGCAACTACTAGTAATTTACCAATAAATTTTATTTGGTTTAAGCCAAGTAGAGAACAATTAGAAATGAAACAATATATTGCTCATGAGTGTGACCCCTTTCCAAGAGCTGTAACTTAAAGCTGTACTGAAGGAAAAATGAAAATTTAAATATTACTGTTTTTGAGAAGGATGCCACTCTGGCATTCTGGCATCGTGAAATTTGATGTAGTATGGGAAACAAACTAGATATAAATTTTTACTACTAATACAACAATTTTTGTTTTTGTCTTTATCCTCAATCGGGCAATACTTTCCGACGCGACTGTACATACATACCTCCATAATTTAATATAAAAAATTAAAAAAAAAATTTAGAAAGCACCTATTTATTTAATTTGATATCACGTGTGTCACGTGATCAACATTAATTAATTAAATTGCTGCCGCAGCTTAAGCCGCAGCTGCAAATTAGAAGTTTAGGCTAAATACTTTTTTTAAATAAAACTTTCTTCCATTCCTTCTTTCCCTTTTTCCCTTTTCACCTTTCCTCTTATTTCCCCGCTCATTCCCTTTCTCTCGCTCCCTTTCCTCATTCTTCTCTGCCCTTTCCCTTAGCGGTTTCTAGTTATTGGTTCTCTTCACTTGCCCCTTTTCTCTTGTTTCTTCCCACGGCTTTTCGAAGCTTGATTTCGGTAGGATATTGAATCTTTCAAATTTATTTTCTTAACAAAACGTTTTACTAATATTTCTATTCTTATTTTAATTTATTTCTAGATGGCTAGGTCAATAGACGCGTAGAATTTCAGCATGGGAAATCTGAAATTTTTTTTTCTAGACGGCTAGATCTTTTGGGCGCATAGAATTTTGGTAAGGACGAAATTTGAATTTTTTTTTGATTTTAATTTTTAACGAAATCTTTTACTAATGTTTCAATTTTAAACTTCTTTTTTAGGTGACCGGCTCTTTGGACACGCAAAATTTTGGAAGAAAATCCAAATTGTTTTTTTAATTTAATTTTAGACGATCAGGTCCTTTTGACGCATAGAATTTGGTAGAAGATTCTGGAAATATATTTTCTTAGCGATTGGACGCGTAGAATTCAGTAAGAGAGATATAATCTTTTCTTTTTAATTATTACTTATAACAACGAAACTTTATTAATGATTTCGTTTTTATTATTTTTAGCAATCTTTTGACACGTGAATTTTGGTAAGGAAGGTTTTTTTTCCTCTTTATTATTTAACGAAACGTTTTACTAAGTTTTAACTCTTCTCTTTTTTTAGACAGCTGTTTTTGGATAATTGGATGCGTAGGATTTCAGGACTTGCGTATGTAAATGATCTCTTTGGTAATTATTTAAACTCTTAATTATTTTGAGAAAATTCAATGTTATCCTTAAATTAAAGTTTATGTTGAAAATTCTCAGATACGGTAACAAATTCGGTAAGGGGAGCTAACTCCGTTTATACAGGCAAGTTTCAAAATTGTTTCGATCCTCTTTTTTTAAAAAAATGTTTTAAATTTTTTTTATATTATTTGTAGGTTCTGACTTCCGATTATTGGATCTTGTACGAGTTTTGAATAATCTTGAAAACAGCATTAAAAAATTTTTTTTTTAACTTCTTTTTTCAGGTAAATTTTGAAAAAAAAAATTCTGAAACTTTAAGAAAAACAGTTTTAACATTATTCTTCTTTGTAGGAAAATAATATTTTTTAATATATGATAAACTTTGTCTCTTTCTTTTAGACTTAATGGGTCTTTGGAGTTTGGCTCTGGATTTCTTTAGTCGTATTGGTTTTCAAATCTTGGTATTTTTTTTCTTCAATTCGTTTGTACTAACGAAGTTACAGTACTCACGCTTTGTTATTTTTTTCTTAGACAGTGGCTTCTATATTCTTTTCGCAGGGTTTTGGAGAGTTTTTTTTTTTGTTTTTCTCTAATAGTATTGGTAATTAAATCAAAAGATGAAGAATGGTGAAAGAGAAATGAACGATTGTAAAGGAATGCAAAGTAACTGCATGAAGAAATGAGGATAGAAGAGGATTAAATAAATCTTCTGGTAAACAAAACCGATAGTAAGATTGGAAGCATATTTTGTTGAGAAATAGGGAAACCCAGGGGAATTACTACATCTATTTGAAGAGGAGTTAGTTTATTACTAGTAAAGATAAGATTAATGTTTATCTGTTGAGACAACAGTTCGGAGAACGTTAGATTAATCAGGTGATCGTTGATGTATTTTATTACAATATATTTCACAATAATTTGTTAAATATACATATTAATAAATTAATATTACAATTAATGTTATACTAGTTATTGTACGATGCCCTACAAGACCAATAACGAGTATCTTATGATGGTTTGTATACAATGTATTGTGATATTATAATATTGGTTTCACGATGTATTTAGAAATTTGTTAGCAAAGAATTTTATGATCTTAAGAATAATCTGGTAGAAAAATTCTTAATAATCGAAAGTCTATATTGGTAAATAACAAATGAATTTATCGTGAAATTTATAATTTATAATATCATAGATAAATTCTTATTTTATTAAGCTCTGATCGTAATGAGACATGAATTTTAAATTAAAGTATATTGAATTATTTTATTTCGTAATTTAGTTTTAACTTACTACTTTATAGTTGTTTCATTTGTTAGAAGAAAAATCCATTTTTAATAAATTTTTTAAAATAATTGTAGTTTTCTATTATAATTGTATATTTTCTCTAAAAAAATTGCTTTAAAATCTCTTTTTAAATTTATAATATTAATTTTCACTTAATTGTTTATTTAGACGATGTGTGAATGATGCTTTGGCACACTTGATTCTCTTTTTACTAATTTTCTTCCAGATTCAAATTCCGGAGGAGTTGGTTCGTATGTTACTATTTAAAGAATTAATTAATTATTAGTAATGAGGGAAAAAATGAATAATGAGAATGAAGAATAAAATTCACATACTATAATCCGACATATTTTTACCGAAATTTTTATGGCACCTAATCGTGTTCCATGTTGATAACGCCAAAACAATCCAACATAGACACGCTATTATATATATATATATATTAAAAAATGAATTATTAGTATAATTAATTTACTAATTTAAAAACAATATAAATTATGTGAAACAATTATTACCGTATATTAAAAATGCACACAAAGGCAAATTATACTGAAAGCATTGTATCGTAGAATCTGCATTTGCCAATACTTTAAATTTTTTACAGAAACTCTCCATATCAAAATATAATAATAATGCTTGAATAAAATTTCCTATATATACAATATACATCAAATAATTCTTCTCATCTCTCACCTAAATATGTTGTGTATAAAACAAAATTGTTTAGTATAATAACATTACTATATTAAAGAATAAAAAAATAAAGTACTTACACCTTTGAGCATAAAAAACGAATAGTAAAGAAATAATATGTTGAATGGCACTTGATAATTGAAAAATATTCTTCGAGAACTAATTCGTCTTTTCGTTAGTGCTATCAGGTCTATACCACATATTCCTACCAAATAAGCAACTAACAATAATCCTATCATCATTATCTGCGCATGGAAAAGTGGAAATTGGACCTCGTATATTGCATGCATATCTAAGCCAAAAAAAGAAAAGAAAAATTTAGAAACTAAACAAATATACCATATACACTGAAGGATTTGAATAAATGGATTATTTACCTTTAATTTCATCATGTCTAGAATGTTTGAATTCATATACTAGAGGCCATATTCTAAGATAAAAAAAAAAATAAATTTAATATTTTTTTTAGCTATATGATTAAAAGAAATTAACATTTACCTTTTTTTCCATAAAAAGTACACATATATTGTATGTAGTAATTGAAATAAAGCTGAAAGTGAAATTAAAAAAGATACACCTATTGTATAAAACGTTGAATTTGCGTTACATGAAATAGTATTGTCTCTACACAGAAAATATTGAGTATAAAAATATGCTATCCCCCCAACAATGGGAAACGAATGTACACCAAGGAATGCTAATCCATGGTAAACGGTTCTACCATAGAACTACAAATAATAAAATAAATTAATAACTAGTATTAAATACATTAAATAATCTTTAGCATAAAACATTATATTACCATAATTATCCCTGATATTATGGGAAAAAATATTAATGGAATAAGTAAAAAATTAATTTCGAAATCTCCTGTTAAGATTAAGGAGCCAACGAACAGAAAACTATATACGACCATATCTATAATATATGCGAACAAGAAAAACTTTTCTATACGCTTTAACCCTTTGTAAAATTTACGAAGTATTCTATAAAGAACAATTAGTGAATTCATTTTTAGAATAAGGTAAATAATCCAAGAGACCAGCTGATGGGTAAAAAGAAAGAGAATATAGCAAAGAAATGAAAATGAAAATAATTAACAAAGAGATGAAAATTATTAACGAAAAGATGGAATTTATTAACGGAGATGAAATTATTAACGAAGAGATAATGAAGAGATGAAAATTATTATAGAAAAAAGGAGATATCTATGAAGTACCTTTTTTTACTATCATATCACTAATTATTGTGAGCGCGTATATTTATATTTTTAAATACAAAGGAATACATTCCCGTTTTAGCTGTTGTTCATGATGAAACGCACTTTGCATTTAGTAATTTACATTACAAAGAATCGTTGTCATTTCTAAACCATGATGACCATGCAAATTAAACTCTACAAACCAAAAAAACATTTTATTGTAAATAAAAAATTTAGTTTCTTTATTTATGAAAAAAATAGTTTTCCAATATCAAGTATGTAAGTAGAATATCATGAAAATATCAATATTTTCGATAACATTATGACGCTAAAGTCCCTATGAATTCTAAAGAAAATAGAGCTTTGGATCATCCTGTAAATTTCAAGAAAAGAACGTCTTTATGATAGAGTCTAGGCATTTTTTTATTATTTTTTTTTAAAAAACATTTTCTTTGAATTAACTGGGAACTTTGTAAGTTGGACCTTTTTTCTTCACTTTGTTGATCTCCTTATTAAAAAATAAAATTAATTGAAACGCATTTAATGACTGTGTGCAACTTACCCGTAACTTTTGTCTTATTTCTGTATCATTAATAACAATCCGTTTTTCTATAATGTACTTTAAATATTTTGTCTTTTATCTTGTAATCGAAAATATAGTCGCAGTCAAAAGTTTACAATGTTTCTGGCATGAATCATTTCAGAGTGATAAATGATCGGCAGATCACCAAATTTATTATATAATAATTTCCAAAAAGGGGGGAGCGTTGCAACGCCCCTGCGTAAAAATTATTATTTCCATAATATAATACATGAAACATTTAAAACAAAGATTTTTTTTTTGACATAACAAATAATAATTTCCTTTCTCTGTTCTAAAATTAGTAACAATGATGAAAATCTATGAAATTGCCTATTTTGTCAACTTAATACTATTAAACGCATATTACGCATTTTCCTCCATTTTCTGTTTCAAGCATACAACACTTAGATGAATTTGTAACATGTTTTGAAAATGTGAATGGATTTCATTTCCTTAAAGGGGATTAAAGAAAATTAAAAAAAGTTTAATTAATTGTCCGGAGCGTAAGCGAAGGACTATTTACCTAGTAAAATTTGTGCCAACCTTATTTTGTCGCCATCACAAACAGGACCCCTGAATACCAGCGTGTGTGGCGCATATATAAGCCTTCGTCTTAATTTTATTTTTAGTGTAATTTTATATTTTACTTAAGATTTTATTAAGTGTATAGAAAAACTGAATTAAAGTCAATAAAATTATTATTAAATTAATTGTAGAACAAAGGTTATTTTTAAAAAAAAAATTAATGCTGAATTATTGTTTTTTGCATAAATTTTCTATTTTTTTTTTAATAGATTACTCAAATTCACAAGATTTCTAAATTTACATATGTATTGCTATTTATATATGTTACCTGCCCGTCCTTATTATATGTACTACAAATCAATTAATAACTGTACACCGATATTTTTTTTGATTCAAGCCACATTACTGTCAAAAAAGGAAATCTGTATAACTGCACGAAAAGATTTGCTTTCTTTTTTTGAATAAATATATTGTGACACTCCTGTAATATACCAAATAAATAGATTATACACGTAGATCACGCAAGTCAGAATTAACACTGATTACCAATAAGAATTTCTGATTTCACGTGATATAAATGTTTAATGAACCAATGAAAATTAGTTACATTTGCATTTATTATAAGCTCTATAACTACATTACGATATTTGTTTAATTAATATTTGCAATCTAATAAAAGCTAATAAAGACAACTTTGCAGAAACCTCTGATTTTCACAAAATATTTTTAAAATAGGGAAAATGTATATCTAGCACGGGTGCGACATAATTAAATCTAGCATGTAATATTAAATAAGATCTGATTGGCAGATATAATATTGCGCCCCATAATTAATAAATTCACTAGGTATGTTACGGCATTACACTGGTTAGAAAATTAATCCGTTATAGCGAATATCGAGCTTTTACTAGTATACTCTAGTATATCGAAACTATTTTAATATACGCGATTTGGTTCTAGCAAAACAGTCCGATTAGGCCTAAATCTACGATCCGGTTTATCGAATTTCATTGTGTAATAAGAATGTAACAAAAAATGTACCATAGTACTCATAAACCAGAGTGATTCACTCATGCAATTTTTAATTCGTTGGATAAGTTTCATTCTCCCCTTTAAAATGAATGTAGGATCATTTTCCTAACATGTCAATTTATATAAAAATTATATTGATTATTTTAAATGGATCGTACATATTAACTGAAGTCCCTCATTTTATTTCTTATTTTAATAAAATTTTATATAAAAATATTTATTCCAAATTAATATTTATTAATTTAGAAAGTTTGAGATATATTTAATATGTAAGATTTTAACTGCTAAGATACTGTATCTATTTTAAGAGTTTTTTCCAGATTTTTTTATATAGGAAATGTAAGATTACGTTAAATTTAATGTTATTACATGACCAATGATAACAGAACTTGATAAAAACAAATATGTTTAATGTGGTTAAATTCAAAATAGAATTAATATGCTAGCGAAATTTGAGAATATCATAATAATATTGTAAATTTTTTCTATATCGTGTGATGAAATCGAAAACGACCGGAAAAATTCATAAAGCTTTACTGCAAATTTAAATTAAATTCCTTATTTAAAAAATCATCTAATAATACAGGTAGTATTTACCAAAACTTCAATAACGAAAAAATTTTTTTATATGATCGGTAAAGATTTAGACGCTCGTATACAACCCAGTCTTTGTAGATTCGAGCGTTTATTTCCGTATTACAAATTTTTATATTTATTACTCTTTTTTATATTTTAACGGTACATACTATTTTCTTAATTTCTTTATTTAGACTTTTTTTTATAGTGTCTTTTTTTTGGGACTATTTTCATACGTGGGTAGATTTCTTTTTGTTTCTTTAACAACATTTGCTAATTATTCCTTTCTTTCTTTTTTATTAAGAATAATTTTAAAAAATAAAAAAGATTTGACTGACTACAGTATTTATAATGTTGACACCGTAAAAACTGCGGTCCTACGTGATCCTTTCGCATGTGCTGTAGAACGACCGGAGAGACCGATAACCTTTTCTTTAGGATCGATAACTATTTTTAATTAATTGCACTTCCAAAACTATTGACTTTTTTCGACAAATATGTATAGAATATTTAAAGTATACTTGATATCAATTCATCCAATGTGGCGGGTAGTGCTTCGATCCGTTTCTGTCTCATCCGGATTTTTTTTATCCGGATATCCAGATTTTGACCCGGATTTTGATCCGGATGGAAAATATCCGGTTTGAAACGGAATCCGGATGAGTTTTCATATATATTTACTATATTCACGCAATATATCGCCATCCAGTAATCGTAGAAAGACGATTAATGGCTCATTGGAATCGTTGCATCGAGAGCATTCGAATGGTACTAACATGAGCTTTGTAGCATCGATAGATGATGAGATAATTTTTAAAATATTTACATGAATAACTCGCCATCTATTGATGCTAGAAATGTTATTTTGGTACCATTCGAAAGCTCTCTATGAGTGGATTCTAATGATCCATTAATCATCTTTTTACGAACACTGGATAGCGAGTTATTGAATTAATAAGGCCATTAATTTTACTACCAAAGCTATTAATAATTATTAGCAAAGCCATAATTTTTTGTTAATATAACTATCAATTTAAATTAACAAAGTAATAAATTTTTATTTAAAAAGTTTAAAACCATAAATTTTATTAAAAAAGTTTTATAGATGTTTTATTATACAAAAGCTATAAATTTATTTAAAAAGCCACCATGGTGTTTATTTAAAAGCCTTAAAGTTTATTAAAAAGCCCAGATTCTTATTAAATAAAAGCCATAAAGTTTATTTAAAAAAACCCAGAGTTTATTAAAAAAGTCTGGATTTTTATTAGATAAAAGTCTTAAAATTTATTAAAAAAGCCTAGATCCTTCTAAATAAAAGCCATAAAGTTCATAAAAAAGCCCAGATTCTTATTAAATAAAAGCCATAGTGTTTATTTAACAAAGCCACATACTAAACATGGGGCCCGAAACCTCTATGAGGATTTCCGAAAGTTTTGGGTTTCGGAATATACGAATTGAAACCTCATCTGAAACCCTAAACTATTTCCGAAACTCGAAATGAAACCTGAAACCCAAAACTAGTTTCGGTTATCCCGAAACTAATCCCGATACTCCGAAACTAATTCCGATTCCTGAAACTAATCCCGATTCCCGAAATTCTTTTTTATAACTTGATTGGATCATCAATTCGTCATTGTAGCTAAAAAAAGAGATCGATCATATTTGATAATCTTTTTTTTATAAGAATCAAGTCTTAATAAAATGTAAAAAAATGACGGATTATATACCTTCAAATTTTAAAAAAAATAAGACTGCAATCTATGGCGGACGTCCAAAAAAGCCTATATGGAGATTTTTTGAACAAGGAGAGGAGATAGATAAAGGGCATTATGTTGCAATATGTTTGGCTTGTAGGCAGATTTTCCGATCTGAAAAGACAACAGCTATGGAAAAACATATAATTAGTAATTGTTTAAAAGTAGACCATTCAATTCGTGAGGCCGTCATATATATGGTAGAAGCACGTGAACGTGAAATCTCTTCTGGTGCTAATGTTAAACGCCAAAATAATGATCAAACTATTTTGGAAGATTTCTATGAAAATTCAGATTTAAGTAAGGAACGAAAAGAAGATATTGATACAGCACTTATTAAGGCATTTGTATGTTGTGGTTTACCGTGGCATCTAGTTGAGCATCCATTTATCATTGAGTTATTTAAGCAACTTAGATCAAATTATAGTCTACCAGATAGGAAGACACTTGCTGATACTATGTTAACACAGGAAATCTTACGCGTTAATGTAAAGCTATATAGGTTGCTTGAAGAAGAGAGTAATTTAACACTAGGCAAGTATATATATGCAAAAGTTATACAAAACGTAAAAATTTTAATATTAAATTATTTTTTTTTGAACTTTAATTAAGCCTTGGATGGCTAGACGAGCCCATCAGGGAAATCTCTCTGGAATTTTATTATTCATTTTGGCAATGGACGGGACATTCTTTGGAAAATTAGAGATTTTTCAGGTGAAAGTCATACTGCTGAGTTTCTTGCTCAACAAATACAGTTAATTATTGAAGAAATAGGCATCCAAAAATTTGCGGGTATTGTAACAGATGCTGGATCAAATGTTCATTCTGCACGAAATTTAATTTCTGGTAGATTTCCACATATTCTTAATATTCGATACATAGCGCATTCATTGAATCTCATTACAAAAGATTTGATTAATCACACATTTGCAAAAAAAATTATTCAATGGTGTGCAGTTATTGTAACATATTTTAAAAAGTCACATAGGCCTAAAGAACTATTAGAATTAAAAATTTTAGAAAAACAAATTGATGGGGGAGGATTAAAAACATATTTGGATACAAGATGGACAACTGTTTATGAAATGTTAAATTCAATTTCACGACTGGAATTGTGTCTCAAAGAAGTTGTACAACTTTTACTATTTGATTTTTTATTTTATAATAAACAAATTACATTGTTATTAATTTTAATTTTTTTTTTTATTAAATATTCTTATAGGTTATTAATGAAAACTCTACTATTATTACAAGTGAGGCAGTCAAAACTAT
>QZLH01000273.1:33121-43918 GCA_003833135.1 Oehlia diaphana | reverse complement strand
CGGGATAGTTTCGGGTTAGTTTCGGGTTTCGGGTTTCGGAAAATAAATGCATGTTCCGAAACTAAGTTTCGGTATATACCTAAACCTAAAGGGTTTCGGGGAGTTTCGGTTTCGTGCCCCATGTTTACCACATACTGTATTTTATTAAATATTAATACATAAAGTTTAATTAAGTTGTAAAAGTTACAAAGTATAGCCATAAATTCTAAAAATTAAATTGATATTAATATTAATTTAATAAAAATTTCATAAAATATTTGTTAAAATTTTTTGATAATAAATATGTATATGTTGGAATGATATTCGATGTTTATTATATGGATCATCAACTAGTCCGCAGTCAAAAAAAATTTTATATGTAAATCCAATCCGGATTCCGGTTTCCATCCGGATTATCTGACCCGGATATTAATCCGGATCAATCCGGATAGAATCCGGATTTTTTTTTTGTGTAATCCAGATGACGGTTTTCATCCGGATCGAAGCACTAGTGGCGGGGCAAACGGGAATCCTCATGTGACAATGATCGACAGTCAATTTTTCATAAAAGTACAACAATAATTACAATAAAATGGTATTTTATGACAATACTCATACTGAATTTTAAAAAAATATTGTTAACACGGAATTATAATGAAAATAATATAAAATATTGAAATATCTGATATTGTCTAAATGAAAAATCTATTGTATATTATTGTTTCAACCCCTGAAAAGTTGATCCACAAATTAAAAATTTGGCGTTTCCAAACACGGAGACATGTGTAATGCACATAATATTAAATCCAAAAGTTTAAAATATATGAAAAAGATATAAATAGGCAAAAAATTTTCATACTAAAAAAAAAAATTAAGTTTCAATTAAAAAAAAAAAAGAAAAAACTTTGATAGTTTCTCACCTAATTCAACTTTTAAAATTAAATTTCCTAACAAAATGAATACTGAAGTTATCATTAAATTATCCATTCCATCTATCGCAACTGCTGAGACCACTGAAAAACCGGTTGATCCTGTTAAATCTAATTGTACAATCATGTAATACTAAAATAAAAGTTTTTACATATTATCATAGGATCTGATTGGAAATTAAAAACATTGTGTAAATTATGTAAACTTCTTCATTCAAATGTATTTTAAATAACCCTTTTATTGATATGTCTATAGTTTACAACTTTAAATCTATTTATTTTTATGTAAAATTTTATTACATTAATACATTGTGCCCAACTTTCATTGGTTTACTACTTGTGTTATTATAATTATCAATTACTTAATAATTCGAGTCACTATTCATATTTTATCATTTTTATGTATTCCAATAATTACAAAAATAAAATCACACTAACTTGAAGTTAGAAAGGTTGCAGCCTTTGCCTTAAAAATTGTAAACGAAATTTATTCTTTGAAATAATCTTTTTTAAGATCTATTGTAAAATAAAAGGATTTTTTGCCTTAATGGCTAATTTTCTAATAGTTTCTAATAGGCGTATTTAGCCAATTTTTTTTTTGTTACAGGTGTAGGGTTCAGGACCCGGATGATGTCATATCCATAAATTTGATCATTTTTTTTATGACTTTAAGGGTAAGTTTAAAGTCGCTGTTACAAATTTTTTTTTAAAAAATTTACCCTCACTAAGAACAGTGATTTATTGAAGAATTTTTACGTAATACATAAAACTTTTCTATATAAAGAGCACCTCACCTAGCCTGCAGTTTGTGGTCGCAAAAGAGTGAAAAAAGCAAAGGTTTCGGAAATTACAAATACAAACTTGGTTAGGAATATATCAATTATATATAATAGATTTTCATTTAGACAATAATTCAATATTTTAATATTATTTTCTCTATGATTCTGTGGTAACAATATTTTTTAAAGTTCAGTATGAGTATCATCTTAAAATACCATTTTATTTTAATTATTGTCCGGAGCGAATGAAAAATTGACTGTCGATCATTTCCCGAATCAAAACAAATGTTACACAATGCCAATCTTTAATAATCTATACATATTTGTCGAAAAAAGAATAGTTTTGGAAGTGCGAATAATTAAAAATAGGTATCGATCCTAAAGAAAAGATTATCGGTCACCAGTCAAGTCTTTTTATTTTTTCAAATTATTCTTAAAACAAGAAAGAAAAAGGAGTAATTAGAAAATGCTAAAGAAACCAAAAGAAACAAAAGAAATCTACCCATGTATGACAAGCCTACATTTCGAATAGTCCCTAAAAAAAAGACACTATATAAAAAAGTCTAAAATAAATTAAGAAAATAGTCCGTATTACTCTTACCGTTAAAAATAAAAAAAAGAAAAATAGTAAATATAAAAATTTGTAATACGGTCCGAATCTACAAAGACTGGATTGTACAGTATATGAGTTTCTAAATCTTTAACGATCTCATAAAAAATTTTTTGTTATTAAAGTTTTGGTAAATAAATAACTTACTCCCTAGTATATTATTAGATGATTTTTTAAATAAGAAATTTAGTTAAATTATCCGCGAGTCGTGCAATATACAGTAAAGCTTTCTATATTGTTTTCGATTTCATCACATGATATAAAGCAACAGTTATTTGAAAAACTTACATTATTAATATACTGTATATTCTCAAATTTCGCTAGCATATTAATTCTCTTTTGAATTTAACCACATTTTATTTTTAAAATAGATACAGTGTCTTGACAGTTAAAATCTTACATAATAAATATATCGAATATTTTTATATAAAATTTTATTAAAATAAGATCTAAAATGAGAGACTTATTATGTACTATCATCCATTTAAAAATAAATCAAATATAATTCTTATATCAGAATCGTAGATAAATTGACATGTTAGAAACATGATCCTATATTCATTTTAAAGGGGAGAATGAAACTTATCCAATGAATTAAAATTGCATGAGTGAATCACTGGTTGATGAGTACTATGGTACATTTTTTGTTACATTCTTATTACCTGTGAAGTCGTCAAAAGACGATGATATTGATTTATACCTGCCTACAATAACAATTACAGTCAACTCTCGATATAACGAATCAACCAATTAAATTCTTTAAAATTCTTCGCTATAACCTTATAACGAACTGAGGTGAAAACCGGAGGGTTCGTTATATCGAGAGCCGACTGTATTATGATTTATAAATTAACATATGTTATCTTAATATTAAGAATAATCCAGCAGAAAATTATTCTTCTTATAATCGAAAATCTATATCGGTTAATCATGAATAAATTTAAACTTCAGTATTTGGAATATCGTGAAATTTATAATATCATAATGATAAAATTGATTTTGGCTTGAGAAAAGTTTCAAATCGATTATTACGAATCATTATTGAGTTCTGATATCTAACCTACCTAGCGTTACCCAAAAAAAGCACTGGTCACGTGAACATGTAAAAATCATCACATCCGTCACACCCTTCAGTGTTTTCATAGTTTATAGTTTATCTGGTAAAACACAAATTATTTGTCGCCGAACTGTTCACGTGACAGTTCATAATTCCGCATAATGCCGGCCGACCAGTGATCTTTTTGGGGTAACGCTAGGGTGGGTAGTTCTGATCATATTTTGTAAACTTACCGCCTCAGTTGTTTCATTTATTAGCATATCTTTTTTTTACTGTATGCTGGTTGTGACAATTATGTGACAATGGTTATGTAATAATAATTTAACTGAGGAATAATAATATTGAATTTTTTATCCAATAAAAATTTAGTTCTAATGTTAGAGGGAAAAATTATTTTTATTAAATTTTTACGTTATTTATTTAAATAATTGTAGTTTTCTATTAGAATCGTATATTTCTCTAAAAAAATAGCTTTAAATCCATTTTTAAATTTTATAATATTAATTTTCACTTAGCTGTTAGTTGTTCATTTAGACGATGTGTGAATGTTTTGGCACACTTGATTCTCTTTTTACTAATTTTCTCCCGGATTTAAATTCCGGAGGAGTTGGTTCGTATGTTACTATTTAAAGAGTTAATTAATTATTAGTAATATTGAGGGAAAAATTAATAATGAGAATGAAGAATAAAATTTACATACTATAATCCGACATATTTTTACCGAAATTATGGCACCTAATCGTGTTCCAAGTTGATAATGCCAAAACAATCCAACATAGACACGCTATTAAATATATATATATTTTTTTAATTAATGAATTATTAGTAAATTTTTATATTAATTTACCAATTTAAAAACAATATAAAATTATGTGAAATTGTTATTACCATACAATAAAAATGTACAAATTTCCGTATTATACTGAAAGCATTGCAACGTAGAATTTAATTTTGCCAATGATTTAAATTGTTTACAGAAACTAGCCATATCAAAATATAATAATAAGGCTTGAATAAAATTACCTACGTATACAATAAACATTAAATAATGTTTCTCATCCCTCACCTAAATATGTTGATGTGTAAGAACAAAATTGTTTTGGTATGATATAATAACATTATATTAAAAAACAAAAAAATAATGTACTTACACCTTTGAGCATAAAAAATGAATAATAAAGAAATATTATGTTGAATGGCACTTGAAAATTGACAAATATTTTTCGAGAACTAATTCGTCTTTTTGTTAGTGCTACCAGGTCTATACCACATATTCCTACCAAATAAGCAACTAACAATAATCCTATCATGATGATCTGCGGCATGGAAAAGTGGAAATTGGACCTCGTATATTGCATGCATTTCTAAGCCAAAAAAAAGAAAAGAAAAATTTAGAAATTAAATAAATACTATACCATATACGCTGAAGGATTTGAATAAATGGATTATTTAAGTACCTTTAATCTCATCATGTCTAGAATGTTTGAATTCATATACTAGGGGCCATATTCTAAGATTTAAAAAATGAAATTAAAATAATTTAATTATTACTTTTTATTTGTTATATAATTGAAAGATATTATCATTTACCTTTTTTTCTATATTAAGTACACATATAATGTATGTAGCAATTGAAATAAAACTATAAGTGCAACTAAAAAAACAATGCTTGCATAAAATGTTGGATTTTCTGCGTCACAATTGGGAGTATGATCTCTACAATTAAAATAATAAGTGTAAAAATAAGCTATTCCTCCAAAAACAGGAAACGAATGTACACCAAGGAATGCTAATCCATGATAAACGGTTTTACCATAAAACTATAAATAATAAATTAAATTAATAACTACTAGTATTGAATAAATTAAACAACTAATCTTCAGTATAAACGATTATATTACCATAATTATCCCTGATATTATAGGAAAACCTAATATTAGAATAAATAAAAAATCAATTTCGAAATGTCCTGTTAAGATTAAAGAGCCAATGAACAGAAAACAATATGTGACCATATCTATAATATATGTATACAAGAAAAACTTTTCTATACACTATACCACAACCCAAAAAAAATGTTTTATTGTAAATAAAAAATTTAATTTCTTTAATTTATGAAAAAAATAATTTTCCAATATCAAGTACGTAAGTAGAATATCATAAAAATAGCAATATTTATGACAGCACATTATAACGCTAAAGTTTCCCATAAGTTATATCACACGAAAATAGAGCTTTTTTTATTGGATTCATCTTGCAAATTTCAAGAAAAGAACGTCTTATGATAGTGTCTAGACATTTTTTTGTTAATTGTAGAAAAAAAAAATTTTCGTTGAATTCTCTTGGAACTTGTGAAATTTCTCCTGCTACTAAAAAAACAATTTATCTGTTATGAATTATACGCATAATTTACTTTTTTTTGTTAAAAAAATTATCGTTAACAAGAAATTGAAACGCATTTACTGAATGTATGCCACCTGAGTATACCCGTAGCTTTTGTCTTCTTTCTGTATTATATTTATTCTATAATATATTTAAATTTATTTTGTAATCAAAAATATAATTGCAGTCAAAAGTTATACAATGTTTATCATCATGCTGGTATGGCGTCTACAATCATTTCTAAACATAATAATTTAATACATGAAACACATTTAAACAAAAAATTTTTTTTGTCTACAAATAATAATTTCTTTTTCTGTTCTAAAGTTGGAAACAATGATGAAAATCTATGAAATTGCCTATTTTGTCAACTTAATACTATTAAACGCATGTTATATATATTTTTCTCCATTTGCTGTTTCACACTTTTGAAAATGTGAAAAGATCTCATTTCTTCAAAAGGGATTAAAGAAATTAAAAAAGTTTAATTAATCCGAAATGACTATTTACTAGTAAAATTTGTGTTGACACACGTTTTTTGTCCCGTCACAATACCAGAGTGGCGCATATATAAGCCTTGTACAAATTTACTTTTGTTACTTTTTAGCGTACTTTGTAAATTAAAGTCAAAGCACTGTACGATAAGCTTTGTTAATAAATTAATGTAGAATTTATTTCAAAAAAATAAAATCCATTTAAAACTATTCATTATCATTAATATTTTTTTCTCACATGTGAAAATAAAGAACTGTTTTCTAAACTTTACGTCCGGTCCCTTTGTGATACAGAATTAATCGTTAAAAATGTCCAGATCTAAACCCTATAAAAATTTTATCCGTAATTTCTGTAAAAACTCCGTGAATATGCATGATACTTTTACGGAAATAACATGGAATAAAAAAACACGGTAATAAATTTTTTATAGGGCAAGGATTTCAAAGATCCTAAATCAAAGAACCTTAAACATAACAAGATTACTGCTGAAAAATTTTGTCTATCAGTTATTTCCTAATCTTGAAAACAGTAATATTTCTCCAAAAAATTATAAGAATGATATAAAAGTACATACTTGGAAAATATTGTATAACACGGTTTTAGAATTATCAATTTAGAATAAACAGTTAATAAGAGCAATGGGATGGAATGATATTAAAGTGGCGCCTAAATTGGTTTCATCTTATAGATTTTTTTTGGGTAGTATAAAGTATAAACGGTTATTTCTGATTTTTTGGCTTTATAGACAAATTGCAAAAACATTTCTGTAAAAAAAAATTTAAACAGTCAGTTGCGTAAAAAAATATCAAGACTTGGCGAAAAAAAAGTAAAATTTACGGTCTTAATAAATTGAATATAATTAAAATCCAACCAATATTTAAAATTGCAATACTGTGTGACAATACCGTTAATGGGAAATCTTTTTTAATGATAACTAGGAAATGTAAGCCCGCTAGCAATCCAAATCAAATCACGTGATTCTGCGGCTACGTTGCTCTCTAAACTCGATGACATTATATTTATAAATCATTCAATCATTTGTACTAAATAAAATATTACGACTTTAGCTGAATTTTAATTAAATAAGGATATTAAGAGTAAAAAAAAAAAATATTTTTTTTTTTTTTTTAAATCAAGAAATTTCGAAATTATAATTTATAAAAATCAATAATCATGGATCGTGTCATTTCTTTTTTTTTTTTTAAAAAAAAGGGAGCATTTTTTATATCTTTTTTTTTTATTTTTAAATGTATTTATTTATATTTTTTTATAATTAGCACGAAACATGTTTCATATTTTTTTTTTAGAATGTGAGATCAAGAAAATAATATAAATAACATGAAATAAATAAACGAGGCTTTCCAAAAAAAAAAAAAAAAATTCATTGTGGTAATGAACGCATTCAATATACAATGAATAATTGTAATAAAAAATAATCAAATTAATGATACTATAACTGGTTACCCCTGAGAAATTTTTGCGTGTTTATAGGTTCATTTTGGTTTGTTCGATTTCTATACATCGAATACATGTATGTGACGGAATCTTGAAACAAATTTATTTTTGCAATACGAGAAACTCACGTATGAATGTCCTTATTTGTGAACATAAAAAAGAAAAGATTTTTCTTTTTTTTCTTATAATATAAAAATGGAATGTTAAACTATCAGATAATCTGACAATTAAATCATAATTGAAACAGCATTTAAACAAAATCAAACTATAATATATTATGTACGTACCACAAAGAAAGCGAAGAAAATTCTAAAGAATAATAAATATTATTGGTTCATATGGTTCATGCATAATTTAGCTGTTTAACAATATTTATCTACTTTAACGAAAATACATCTGTCATATATATCAAACATGATAAAAATTGTAAGGTTTACTTTTTTTGGAATATTTACAACCGCTTTTTTTTTCTTATTATAATCTTATGAATAATAATGTTGCACTTTGTTTGAAATCATTAATATTTATTTATATTGATTTATAAAAGCCAAGCCAAAATTTCGTTTATTTGGGAATATTCGGAAAATGTTCAGGTGAAAATACGGAAAATTATGGTATTTTAATTACGGAATTCCCGCATTTCGATAGATTTTTCCAACACTAAACCCAAATAATGAATTTTTTTTTCTCCTCAATGAAACGAAAAATAATAAAAAAAAATGGAACATATAAACAAAGTTTAATTAATTTCTTGGAATTTTTTAGTTCGCCAAGTAAACTTTATTAATAATCAATTATGCGCCAAGTATAACCATTTATGAAATGGATCATCGTAAAATTCTTTCGGTACTTTAACGAAAGGTTTAATAATTTTTTTTTTTCTTTTCTTTTGAGAAAGAATTCGATAAAAATTTAACCATCTCAATCAGTTCGCTCATTTACAGAATGCAGCAGTTATGCAGTTGCATTATTACCATTAATATCCAAAAATTAGTATGTAAAAGATCGAATGATTGACAACCGTCCTTAAATTTAGCCAAGTAAACCAAGAAATCCTTGGCAAACAATGGGAATTTCATTCAACAATGAAATATTTATTATATATATGAGCCCAGAAAAAATGCCAGAAATAAAAAACGCAAGTTTTAATTTCTTAAAAAACCAAAAAAAAAAAAATAATAATAATAATAATTTATTAATACATTTTTCATTAATTTTCATACAACACATATTATTATAAGTTTTATAACCATGACTAACCCAACTTACGAGAGTAAAGTAAGCATTAAGGATGTTAAATCTGAAACACAAAATAAATTAAACATTGATGTTGAAACTCCACCACCACCACCTTATGAAGCAGGCGGAAGTGCAATATCCTCAACTTCTTCAAAGGTTGATAATAAAAATGAAAAATCAACTTATAATCAAAATACAGACTTAAAACAAATTGAACCTGTCGTGCAACATGATTATTATGGTTATAATTCACCTCAACAACAAGAATATTTTCAACAAGATGGATCAACTATAGTTTATATTGAAGGAAATAATAATTATAATGTGCCCAGAGACCAATATCATCAGCAGCAACAGAAAAAGAAGCGAACGTGCATAGAAAAATATTGGGGACCTGTTATTAATCCAGATGCTTGGAAAAGTCTTTTATATTTCTTGTTTATCGCGCCGGTTATTGCTTTATTTTCTGGTATCTGGTGTGGAACAATGCTATTATTCGCCATTATTTCTTTAATTTTTCCCCCACTCGGATTCTTTTTTTGCATTGGAACGGCTTTGTCTTATAGAGCACTTGGTCGTCTTGAATTAATCGCCGCAACAATGTGCACAAGTAAACATAAACCCTCACACATGTATCCACCGGTTTTCCGTACATCAGCTCAAGTCGCTTCTCACACTCAAACCGATGGAGGCATTTTACGATATGGTATAAGAATTTGTTTGGATGAATACACTTGGATGTGTTTCGTTTATTTCGTATTTGTTAATGTCATATGTACCGGAGTCGCCTGGGTTTTAGTTTTCTTTTTTTTTACATTAGCATTCAGTCCTATAATGATAGTGGCCATGCCTGTGATGTGTAGAATATGTTTAGCATTTGGTAAAGCAAAAGTAAAAATGAGCGAAAACATCTTAATTAAAGTGTAATTACAATAATATATTATAGATTTTTTTTCTTGTATTTTTTTTTGTTTATAAAACCTGTATTTTAAATATTTTGATAAATTAAGCTATATAATATACATAATAAATTTTTTAAAAATTAAAGGTATGAAAGTTATCATATTGGGAAAAAAAATTTTTTAGAAATTTTAAATTATCCTAAACAGAGATAAATTTCTTGATATAAGTAATATAATAAATCGAGAAAAAGAATTATAATATTTAAAAAAATTTTCATTTGAACCGCAAATGAACGCAAATAATATTTCCAAAATTCAAACATTCGTTTTAATAAGATTCATAATAGTTTAAAAAAAAAGTTATATTAACATTTTATTTTAATATATAAAACAAAATTATTTAAGTTTCAGAATTTTGATCGTTAGGAGTTCTTTTGTTTTAGTAAGGCTGATATTACAGTAGTATACTATCCACAAAGATTGATGTATGAAGACATTCAACTTCAGATATGCTGTTCAAAAGTAAAGGAGGAATAATAACTCATTAATATATACGAAACTATTTTAAAATAGATCCGTTTTCCCTGCTTTATGAAACATAAATTTGACGTGAAATGAACATCAAACGTACCAAAAATTGAGAAAATTTAACCAAGTCCGTCCACCAATTTTTTTCTTACAAAAATTTTTCCGCAGCAGATCGAAATTTGCTAATAATTAGTAAAAATAATACAATAAATAAAATAAATAATATGGAATTGATAACAGAACAACCTTGGATTAGAATTATTCTGCGTACTCGAATAACCTGTTCTATTTTTAAATGAATAAAATTTTATTCTCATTTCAGTTACGGCCATACACAGTGAAAAGCACCGGAACCCGTCCGATCTCCGAAGTTAAGCCACTGATGGCCCAGTCAGTACTACGGTTGGGGACAACGTGGGAATACTGGGTGCTGTAACTCTTT
>QZLH01000273.1:7906-32633 GCA_003833135.1 Oehlia diaphana | reverse complement strand
TAACCTGTTCTATTTTTAAATGAATAAAATTTTATTCTCATTTCAGTTACGGCCATACACAGTGAAAAGCACCGGAACCCGTCCGATCTCCGAAGTTAAGCCACTGATGGCCCAGTCAGTACTACGGTTGGGGACAACGTGGGAATACTGGGTGCTGTAACTCTTTTTTTTTTTTTTTATAACAGAAAAAGTTAGATTTTGGGAATTTTTTAATAACATTCTGCATTTTTTAACCTAATTTCTATTATGCATTTTTAAAAGATTCTGTTGTTTCATCGTTACACATTTTTGTTTAAACAGTACTAGGCAAATACTTATTCTCTTAATTATGAAAATCATGAGCAATAAAATTTATACCGTATATGAAAACGCTCATATAATTAATAAATGAAAGAACGCTATGAATACAAATTTCTTTTCATTCTTCAAGAAATGAAAAATTATAGACAAAATAGTATACAGTTATTTAATATCACATATAACAATGTGTGATCCGTAATACAAGTATTACTGTAATATATAAAATTTTATTTAGAACTTGGAATTAATTTCGTTGTGTTACCATATATCTTATTAAACGCACAAAGGAACTTATAATAAAGAAATACTTAAAATATATTATGAGCATCAAATAAGACTTTAACTTTAAATACTCCCAAGTTTTACAATTATAAATCATAATATAAACGTTCTGTTATCGTGTTTAACTTATTAAATTCTAATTTGACTTCAGAAATTGAAAAACTAGAACAAAGACTTGATTGCATGAGTACGATTGGTTACACAAATAACAATTGTGCAGCCAAATATAAAGAACGTCTTTATTTTTTTTATATTTAAAACAAAAGATCAGCGACTCATAAAACATGAAAATTAATCAAATGAAAATCCACAGTATGGCGAGTCTTTATATTACAATTTACAAAGAAGCGAAACAAATAATTAAAAAAAGAAAAATCTTTGTTAAAAATAATATATAATGATCGTAAATTTATCATTTCAAAAACTTAGATTTGGTAAAAAAAAAAATTATATATATACTTCTTAAAACATTTCAAACTTGCACTTAATAAAAAAAAATTTTTAATTTTTGCACTCAATTATCAATTTCAAATGGCATCATTTTTACCAGTAGAATGCCTAGAAAATATATTTTTATACCTTCCTAATAGAATTCATGCTGATAGATCCCGTAAAAATGAATCAACTGAAGATTTACGTTCTTGTACGTTAGTATCAAGATATTGGTGTAGAGTTTCAACACCAATCTTATATGCATATCCATTTCCAAGTTATTGTCGAAACTCCCCAGATTTAGCATTGTCTTATATTAGATTGCTTCGTACCCTATTAAGTTGTACTCCTAAATCGGAAATTGAACAGATGATCTTAACAGATTCGCCTAATCCAACGTTTAATTATATCACTTTTATTCGTGGTTTAAATTTTGATCTAGAAATTTTAGATCAATTAAATACTTTCAAAAAATTATGGTTACCCATTTTTGTTTTAGATAATATAAGGAAGAATCAAATTCCGAAAATAATTTCCTTAATTTTAAATAATCTTGCAAAATCCTTAAGTACAGATTGTAACAATAATTTAACAAAATTAGAAATTACACTTACAAATGATAATATAAAGTTATTTAATAATATCGTTGAACCATTAACTATTAATTATTGTGATGAAAGATGTAAATTGACTAAACTAAAAGAATTATATTATAGCAATAGTATTAATTATGATAGCAAAATTGATCCTTACCCTGCTTTTTTGGATAAAATTTGTAACTTAAATTTACTTCACAACGAGGGAAATAATTCTATCAAGATAGCAAATTCATTATCTCGTTTTATTTCTTTACAAAAAAAGTTGCAACATATTATATTATCGGAAATTCTATTGGATAATGATAATGGTGACTATTATAATATTGTATTCGAATCATTATCAAAACAAAGTGAAAATTTGCAGATATTAAACCTGAAAAATATACCTTTTGATAAAATAAATGAAAAGGCATTAGATTCATTATGTTCACTTAAAAATATCAAAGAGTTAAAGCTACAATATTGCATAGGAATAGATAATGATTCAATTTCATGGGCGAAGTATCTTAGAAATCTTGAAGTTTTTGAATTCTCAACATATGATTACGGGTTTGAAAATTTTCTGAATCTATTAATTCAATCTTCTTCAACTACTTTAAAAAAATTAATTATAAATTATCAAAGGATAAATGGTCAGGATTGTCAATCACTATTTAAACAAATTCCACTTCACTTAAAATCATTAATTCATTTAGAACTGGCTGAAATTTATCCAGATGAGTTGATTTTTATATTTAAATCATGTACTCAATTAGTTTTTATTAGTACAGTATTAAAATATAATAAATCGTGGACTGAAGTAAAATTTAAAAATTTAGGCGAATCAATCCCTAAAAATTTACAAAAGATTCAGTTTAAAGATGAGTTTGATTCGGTATTTAAAGTTAATTACTTGGAATGTTTCTTTAAAGAGTGTTTAAATAATAATAGTAAATTAAAATATTTAGAAATTATTGGAAAGTATAAAATCAGTCAAAAGTATTTTAATGTTGCTAATAAATTTGGTATACAATTAATTGATCATAATAATAAATGGCCAATTCTATATAGATAGTTAGAATAAATCATAACAAAATTGTAAAATTTATCTCTTAATTAAATAAATTTCATTACCTACAGTATATTAATATTTTAATGCTTGTCATATATAAAAGTGGTCTAAAATAAAAATAAAAATATTGAAAAAGATCTTTTATGAACAAATTAATCTCTTTCATGTTTCTTATTATTTATGCAGGTGCATTTTGAGTACAGAATCAGTCAGCATATTACAGACTACAGAGGACTGTTTAATTTTTCTAAAAGTCTTTTTTAACGTGAAGCAAAGTTGTAAGAAATTCTAAGAGTTTAGGACTTTAGCAAACTTGATATGGATTTATTTCTATTTTGTATATATCATATTTTTTTTTAAAAAAAACTAATATTAAAGATTTTATTATTGACCTACAAAAAAAAATTCTGGAAAAAACTCCGATAAATGTTCATTTTTCTAGTTTTTATTCCGAACTCCCCAAAAATTTTTTATAGGGATATACAGTACGATTATCATATGATATAGCATGTTACGTATTTTAGCTTATATGAAAAATTTATTGTTTTTTTTTCTCATATATATTTGAAAAAAAGAAAAATCAACAGGATATGCTATTGGGAAAAGCTATTAGTATAAGTCATTTTCTGCAGATCAATAGATCAAAAGAGGGCCAGAACTACTTTGAAAAATGACATATATTTAGGGGATGGAAGCATGGTTATAAGGTTTGTGAAGAATGCAATCATTACTCACATCTGTATTGCAAAAGATGTAAGAAGGTAGTGAAAGAAATATATATGCAATGTGAATGCTATTCCTGAAGAAATAATGCTCTCGAGTATAATTTGTGTCTAATTAACGCTCTTGTGATTTGATGGTATAGGTTCTATACTGTTACTAGAGTTAAATAAGAATTTTACTATTCTAGAACAATATTATTAACTTCAAAATCACAGAATTCTGAAAGGTATCATTAGCAGACTATTTTATAAAAGGAAAATAAACCGAATAAATTAGTTTAGGATAGCATCATCATGTAGCAAGCTACGACTTGTATTTTATAATTTTTTCTTGTGCGATCAATAAAAGTAAAGACGCAATTAACACAATTTAAGGTTCTGCGAATTTTGAATCAAATCTGATTTGATGCTAATAATTTCTTTTTTGGAAATGAAAAATGGGTTCTCCTACTTTAAATCTTATCAAATCATTTACAAAACACTAACGCAATTAATTTACCAGACATTATATTTTTTTTATGGTGTTGGTTGAGGAATTGAGAAATTTTGTATGCTAAAATTTCTTCCAAAACTTGATAAATGTGCATTAACATTAGAAACATTTTAGTATAGATGACATCATGTATCACAGGAATAAGTAATTTGTTTTTAAACTTTCCCACATATCTGATATACTCAAAGCTTTACGCATAACAAAAAAGACCTCCTTTATATATGGGTAGTGTCAAAAGTAATTAAGTGGATCCATTGATCAGATTTTTGTGATGCAATCAGATTACAGTCGCTACTGGATATACCGAACTCAATGTTCCAGTAATTTTTGTTTGGTATCAGGTATAGAATGAGTTCATTATATGACACTCATGTTATATACTGAACAGTTCATTATATAAATTCTGACCAATAAAATAATAAGCACGTGATTTATATAAATGCATTATAATCAATGAACATGTTGCTGTAAATATATACCAACACTATAGATATGGTTTATTACCTCTACCAGAACCTATACCATCCTTTAACAATACTCAGGATTATTTATATTTTACGACAAATCAAAGTTGATACCGCAGTAGCACAGCTAAATGCTAATGCGGCCTTTCTACTATAAAAAGGGGAGTAAACAATATAAATATTTTTGTGGGGACATATCTACTGACCGTTATAATCAAAATGATCGAAAAAAAAGATTGGCACATATATAATAAATCACGTGATCGTTCGGTATAACTAATATATGGCTAATATGTTAGGGCTGGTTAATGTAAGTTCGGATACGTTATATGAAATTTTAATATAAAATTCGTTATATCCAGTGTGATTAATTATAAAAAATCGGTTCTGTGAATCTGAGTTCAGTATAATGAGTTTTTGGTACATCCAGGTTCGGTATATCCAGTGGCGACTGTAGTGTAATTTCTTCCAAAAGTGCATAACAAAACAGTAACAAAACCGATCTATAAAAAGGTACATTTCTGAAAAAATCATTAATAAAAAAAATGATGATCAGAATCATGTGCCTTGATTAATATCATGTGATTATTTTTTTTTGTGGCTTGGACGTGTAATTATCTTGTCGCGTTAAACTAATACCTGAAAGTATGGATCCAAAAACTACAAATCTCACATATTTCAACGCGTCGCCTACTTCTTGGACCATTCACGAATATTACGAATTTCGAAAACGACAAAGTAATTTTAGTAATATTTTTCATAAAGAGAATACCTGGCTTAAGAAAAAATCTGGAAACAATTGCAAATAACAAAGAGAGCTGTTTTAAGGTTGAACAAGTGGAACGGGCTAGCAAGTTGCTTCGCGCTTTGAAGGCAAGTGCTTTCGCCATGACTAGGCAGGGCACCTTCTAGATGCTTTGTTGACGACCTTCTAGATCGTTGTGGTGAATGATATTAAAGGGCACCTTTTAGATGCTCTTGTTAACGTATCAGCCATGACTAGGCAGGACACCTTCTAGATGTCTTGTTGATGACCTTCTAGGTCGTCATGGAAGGTCTAACTTATCTATATGTATTTTTTTGGTATTATCTAGAACCAAATGTCTGACCCAAACGTTGCCGGCTTTTGGAAAGAAGTAGAACGTCAAAAGGTGCCGAAGAATCAGATCGAGATCGCACGGGTAAGTGGAATGTACTATTGCATTGCCGCATTGGTGCGGGTTGTAAAAAAATAACAGCTTTTTGATTCTGATACAAGGCTGAAGGGATGTTACAGTCCGCTAGAGCAACAACTGACGGAGTTGTGAATGCAATCAAGACAACTAATGAAATACACCAGCAAAATCTTTTATCTTTGCTCCCGGCGGGATACATCCCAGCAGTTGGCTTGAAATCAGGTGAACAGACTACAAAGTTAGATTCCTCATTTGAGTATACTCCGACTACACGGTTGGATTCCTCGTCTGAGTATACTCCGTTAGATTCCTCATCCGAATATATTCCTTCGTAGGTTTACTTTATGTATTACTTTTTATAATTTGCAAATTTGACATTAAATTCTTTACATGTATTTTTAGTGAGGAATCAGGGGAGGAGGATGAATTTGAGCTTATTCCAGTAAGGTGTAAAAAGGTAAAATAATTATATTAATTGTCTATCGTTGAAGCTCCGAATTTATTAATGTTTTTTTTTATATTGTCATAATCCAAAAAGACAAAGTTGAAGTTAAATGAGTCACCATCCTCTCCTTCTCCTCAATTGCCTGGGCAGTCTATCCGGCTCATTCCAACAGATATCAAGGACAATAATATATAGGAGGGTAGCTGTAAGGAGGTGTGGTTCTATTCTTGAAAATACATTATGTCAATTGAATCCTCACTAATTTTTAATCTCCCATCAAGATTCAAGAGACCAGAAGCAATAATCACATCGATCAACGGCAGAGTTCACAGCACGAAGTGGATCCTTCGGATGTAAACACTAACGATGAAGCGGATCTTCCCGAGACTTGTGAAAAAAATGAGATAGAGTTATTTCAAGGGCCTCAAGAGATCGGAAGCAATAATCACATCGATCAACGGCAGAGTTCACAACACGAAGTATAATCCTCCGGGTTTAAGCACTAATGATGAAATGGATCCCGAGACTTGTGAAGAGGTTGGAGAAAATGAAATGGATTTAGACCTTCAAGAACCATCTATTGTTTGCATCGCTGAGAGTAATTCAGAAGGTCTAGAGTGGGATGATGTAATGCGGAAGGTAGAAGCGTACCGTAAACAACTAAAAAAGACAAAATATGCTTTTGAGTGAGTTTCTTTTATTTTTGCTTCTTATAATTGTATTCACGACATTGTAAAAATTTAATAATGTTTCTCAGTCCCCTTTACTATTATCTGATCGATCACTCTGGCTTTCATAGCCCAACGTCGAATGTTATTATTTGACGTTTTTCCTCGAATGTTGAGTGCGCTTCCCAAGATGTGTTTTTGTGTTCCAAACTAACTGAAGAGGAAGCGAAATTCATTGACGAACTCTTGAAGGTAATCAGTAATTTTTTGTTTAAAAACAATAAAACGCGCATGTTAGAATTTTTTATTTGTAGGCGAAAGATGTTGATGACGTTCCAGCGATGACAGAAGCGGAAAAAACCTTCCGAAAGCTTTTCAGTCGCATGTAAGTGTAGATGTATAATTTGTTACATTACGGATAAATAATATATAATGGCTGTGTACCTTCTCTAGCCTTGATTCCATAACAATGATCAGGAAGAACGATTTACCTGAAGTTGAGCACACATTTCGTAATGTCGTCCCTCTACTGGATGCGACAATAGGAAAAGACAGCTATTTTTGGGTGAAGTAGTAAGTAAATTACTTATACAAATATAAATTACCTTGTTTTCATACAAAATATACTATAATCAACATTGTTTAGCGGCGAACAATCACTAGAAGCGACGGCCATACGCCGAAATAAAGAGAGAGACCCAAACGAACGTGCACGAATTGGATTTAAAGTTGATGCGATGATCGAATACCAGAACCTTAGCTGGATTCCAGTTATCGGTTGTTTAGAGGTTTCTGGTGGTCTCCCACGGTGCTCACGATCTAAAAAGTGGGATGATACTCTTAAATTAGAATTAGAACTCCGGGACCTATGGGCGATTGCTAGAGATCAATTGATGAGTATAGATGTGAGTCAATTGGTCTGGTGGGTCTTACAGTGGTTGGTAAGTATTATAATTTAAAGATGCAAACAATTTCACGATTATGTTCTGAAAAAAATCATTTTTGTGATTATCTCATGATCTATTAGTCCAATTTTAAAGATCTTTTTTTTATTGTGTAGCTCTCTAAGCTCTCTACAAAATAAAAAAAAGATCTTTAAAATTGGACCAATAGATCATGAGATAATCACAAAAAATGATTTTTTTATTTACTTAAAATTTAATTAGTAATTTTCTCTATTGGTACATAGAATATGAATTAAATACTAATTTTAAAAGTTTAAAAATAGATCGCACTTTCCTAAAAACATATATTCTGAACATAAATCAAGCATTTTTTTTAAAAAATTTATGAAAAATTTTCTTGAATTATTTTTGATTTCTTATTACGCCTATTATACAATTATTCTTAAACTTTTGAGCTTTATAAATATTACATTAAATATTCAAATATGATAGAGCTTAAAGTTTTTTCAGTAAAAATTTCAAATGATTTGGCTAAAAATTGATGGATTTATACATATAAGTAAGGATGCTCACATTTAGGATTGTAAAATTACTCACTCATTCTTATTTGAATCACGAATTAATAATAATTACCAGTTTGTACCAAAATTCATTGTTCATATTAGCGAAATAAATACGCTCTATCAAAATTATTTGTGCTTACAATAGGAATGTTATTATCATTATTATTTATTATCCTATTGAAGTTTTTATAATTTCGTTTAAGAGCATTGCTGGGGTGTTGCTGCAAATCCAGTTGCAGCGAACACCCTATTTGATATTATTGTCCAAGCATTTACATGGTGATGGTTTGCAATTCTTTCGAATTGCTCATGCAAATTTTTTCATTCTGCAATTATTAATTGCCTAGCAGCATTAATTATCCGTACTAATGCTGCCATTTTTTATTTCTATAATTTTTTCATAACTTGAAAATTAAATACAATTTGAAAATTAAAATACAATTTGGTTTGTAATTATAATAACACTGTGACTCTCAAACTTACTCATTTTTTAAAAATATAATTAAAAGGCAAAAAGAAAAGAAAAATTCACATCTTTAAATAATCATTTTGTTTAGCTATTTTTTGTTAAAATATGGAAATAAATAATTTGTTTAAAATTTTTAAAATTGGAAATAGAGATTAGATTATCTAAAAACATTATATAATATAATATACAAAGAAAAGTATTATTTAATATTTACCAATTTGATTAAAAAGTATTGTTTTATATTTACCAATTAAAGTTTGTATCAGATATCCAATTTTACATGTATCTGTTAATTCAGATATCCAGATAATTTATCTGAATATTACCTGAGAATTAATTTAGGCCAAATTTATAATTTCAACCAGATTTATGATTTAGTAAGATGATAATTTCCTTTTTTGGTGATAATGTTTCATAAAAAATTCTTAAAACCTGAAAAAGGACTATTTTGAGCAGTTGCCTAAATTACTTGCCAAATGGATAATATCACTTTTTATGATACCTAATATAACCATAGTATGTCTGATCTAAGGTTGCTTGCCAAAACCTAAGGGTTTAGGCAAGATGGCGTTTTGCCAAAAAGCGAAATTCTGCTGAAACTATATTAAAGTTATATTAAAAAACTGGTGAAACTCTGGAGAAAGGCGAAACTGCCGAAACTTATTATAAATGCTGAAACTGCCAAAACTCTGCCAAAACTATAATAAATCTATAGTAAAATTTTGATGAAACTAATCATAGGATTTTGAAGAGGTTTAGACAAGCAACCTTAATCTGATCACATGTGAACATTTTACTATTTGCTCAAACCTTAATACTCAATTGATAAATCTTATTTTATTTTTGGTAACTACATTATATAGATTGAATGTATTTTTTCTTTAATTGGTAAAAAGTTTAAAAAATTTTTTGGTTGATGTTAGCTAAATTGAGTTAATCATCTTAGTAAACTGAAAGATTTTTTTCATTTGACATGGCACATGAAAGTCTGAAGTTTTCTGATAAAAGATTCTACAAATGATTTTCTGAACTTTCACTTTTTAAGGGAAAAAAAAAATAATTAATTTAATAGTTTTGAATTGCCCATTTACTGTATTACCAATTGTACATGATTTGCATGACAAGGACTATGAATCTCTTGGGAATTTTAAAGATTGGATTGTATGAGAAGAATAATGTTTGCTTGCAGAATATTTCAATATGCCTGGAGGAAATATCAAGTATAAAGAAAAATTCGGCCATAGTTTTGATGGAAAGATAAGATGGAATTAGCATCACTTGCTAGCATTCAAATAGTGAGTATATACACAATATTTGCTGAATGGAACAATTATACACAATGTAAAGTGACATTTATTAGAAGTACTGAATTTGAGTCTGTAATAACTGACTGATTCGTGCCAAATGGGTCATTTGACTTAACACATTCAAGTTATAAGTATATGATAATCACATGATCATATAAAATGATTATAATCATGTGATATTAAATCACCACTTAATTCTTAATTTCACCAATGCTACCAATGCTTAATTCTTGGTCAAATATAAATAAATCGGTAGATCGACACATATGATTACTTTGCTTTTACTGATGTTATTAATTATTTAAAAATATTTAATTTTAGCTGCTATTAACAAACCTTCGAACTTAAAAATACATCAAACAGAAATTTAATTGAATAATATTATTCTATTGATATCATAATTATCATACATAAAAAAAAAAAAATTTTTTTTTTTTAAAGTTCAACGTATGAACTTTTTTTTTTTTTAATATTATTATTATTATTATTATTATTCATTTTAGAATTACTTAACACAAATTGAAACAAAACAATCCTCTTTTTGAACTTTATTATACGAAAATAGGTCAAATGGCTTGGTATAATCTAAAAAAGGAAAAAATTATTAAGGGTCATTCTAAAAAAAATTTTTACTTTTTTTTTTTTTATAGTTCAGGTTTCTTTGTTTCAAATGATAAAATAATTTTTTATTTTTCTCTAGTTTTACATATTTGGAAATCTTCAATAGCCATTGCTTAAATTTTATTATGGATTTTAACATCCGATTATATTAAAGTAGAGGTGATGAGTGATGACTTAGGGATCAACGATTGTGGACTTACTTAATTTAGAATGAATGATAATTCCAATTTTGTCGGATTGAAACATATATGAAACTTGAATAATAATAAATATTATTAATAATAAAAAAAGTAATAAGGGCAAATTACCTTTAAACCTTATAATATACACAATTAATAACCTACTTTTTAACTTCTTTGTTTAGTTCGAAATCCTTATGACCCAACACACAATTTTTTTTTTTTTTACCTTAAAGAGTTATTATGACTCCGGCGGCGCACGTTTCTTAATATAAGATTTTTATTAGTGAACTGCACTGCAGTTTAACGAAAGAAATTTTTATTTGGAAAAAAAAAATACATTATTTACAAAAAAAAAATAAAAAAAATAAAAAAAATCGATTATTAAATTAATTATAATTAAATTAAAAAGATTGTCTTTTACTATCTCTTCCTAAAATCATTGATGCTACTTCATAAAATGATAAGGATTGTTTTAAAATTCCAACATCACCATTAGGATCCAATTTTTCAATCTTATATTTTTGTTCCATCTTAATTTCATCTCGAACATTCTTTAAAGGCATATCCAATAACATTCCATTAGAAGCTCTTAATATAACTTCTACATCATCAGAAGTTGTATTATTATTATTATTATTATTATCATTTTTTACATTTTTTCCTTTATAATTACCATCTTCTAAAGAATTTTCATTTAGGTGATGATCATCATCCGATCCTCCTACATTAAATGTTATGACGTATGACAAGATAATGAAGATAATGGTTTCGATCGTATAATCAAATATTTGTGGTTTAATAATTATAGTATTTATATGTTGAATTGATATCATTGAAATACGTAAAGAATTCCATATGATTAATTTATAGGATGAATAAAAGGGTTGATCATTTTGAGATGATTTTAAATTTCTTCTTATATATTGAATAAAACGAAATGCAACGTAAACGTCAATCAGAAGATCATTTATGGTCATAATCAACAAAAATATCCTTCCATGATTCGCGTCATTATCACATAAGGTTGTATTATCATCAAGAGTTATTTGTGGTCGTACGAATACAATAAATGTTATCTATAAATAAAAAAAAAAAAGATGTTAAAAAATTCATGTACAAGATGTACAAGGTAATATATTAATTTTTATAACTTTATACTTACATGTAATAAACTTCTTGTAAAAAGTAAACCGTAACCAATAAAATCATCCATTTTTGATGTTTTAAATATTCTTAGTTTCCAGACTAAGAAAATCATGATAGATTCAGAAAAAGCAAAGTTCGTTATCATTTGCAAATATGTAACCGTCAAACATTCAGGTAAAGAAGTGGTATTTCTCGTAAGAAGTACTCCAATATTGAATATACTGTATGAGAGACCACTTAGATTAAGAATAAGTTTTATAATTGATATTTTTAAATCATTTGCACGATTATCACGACAAAGTAGGATCGATTTAACGAGATTATGTAAAGAAGCCTTATTTTTGAAATAAATAAGATATATAAGTACGAACTATTGTGACTATGAGTATTTTAAATTTTAATAAATCTTTACTTACCATAGTCATTAATACTGTAAGAACCATAAAATAGGTAAATTCAGCTTCTTTATCCATGATGATTTATAATACGTTCGACGATTACAAATTTACAAAGAACTTGATGAGCAAAAAAGAATATTTGAGGTATGAAAAAAAAAAAATAATAATAAAATCTTTTCACTCATTTTTATAATAAAAAAAGGGGTATTAAAATTCTGCATTTTTCCGTAACCTTTAATGAGAATTTTTTTTTAAAAAAATTGTTTTAATACAAAAAACAATAAGAACAATAGAAATTTTTTTTTCTAGGGGTTAAAGGTTTGAAGTAAGAGAAAAATAAACTTTAATGTATCCATTATTGGTGATATCAGATTTGTCAATTTTTTTAGAGCTAGTTTCAGTCATTTAGCGTATTACATCAACTTTACCTACAAAATTAACTAATTCTCCGTAGATTTTCTTAATTAGGAAATATTTAATGCAAGGTACGTGAACTCACACATTTGAAACTTAATAAAAAAAAAAAGCCAAAAAACATCCTTGGATAAATTAAGGGAATAAAAAAACTTACTGCGGATAATATAAAATATGAAACATTTTAGGTTCGATCTTTACTAAAATTGGAAAGATCAAATTTATAAAATCCAAATTACGAATATGCTTTAGTCCAAGTTATTCCGGAGATACAAAGTTTTGTTTTGGATGTTTTGGATTTAAAAATATAACTTTAATAGAAGATTCCATTCTATTGATGGAATTTTTCGTAATTAGTTTAGAAATATTAATGTTGTAATACATTATGCGAAGATCAAAAATCAAAATAATAATATTCTTTTCCCCTTTTTATGATGATCCCCGATTATTCACGTGAAATTATTGTGATTTGGTCCATCAATCGCGAACTTTTTTAACTTTTTTAACTGTACGTGTCATTTGTTGGTAAATTAAACTCCAATAAACTCTTAAACTCTATCTATTTTTAAAATTATTACTATTTCTATAAAAATGAAAAGTTTTAATTAAACGTACATTTATTTATTATTTATTCATAAAAAAAAAGTCTTTGTTTTAAATTCTTTGTTAAATGATGTATTTTGATGTAATTTAACGTCACTTATTTGGTTAATACTTTGTTTGATACGTGTGTAGTGTTTTTTTTTCTCCCCTCTTCTCCTTGTCATTAAAAAAAAAAAAAAAATCAAACAATGTTTAATTTTTTTAATTTTTTTATAATATTATTTCAATTATAATAATAGTTATAAATCATATATTATTAATAATATTAGAAGTGTTTCATGCCAAATTCCCATAATTATCATAGTTATCATAGTTATCATAGTTACCTTTTTTTGTTTTTTTTTTACAATAACATTCCTTTTTTCATTTTTTGAAATTCCTTGCATAATCATGTGATTATTATAATAAATCTAGGTTATAAATTATGCATACTGTATGTTATATTTTTATATTTCTATTAATATTATATATATAATAAATAAACCCTAATTTATGTATCAATTTAGATTAATTCGATTAACTCTTTGTAGGAAGGAGTTGAAACATAAATCATTTAAAGTAAACTAAATTTGATTTGATGAAAAAATTTTTTTTTAAAATGAAGTTGAATGACGAAATATTGAGTTAATCATTTTAATATTACAAGAATACAGATCATTTATATTTTTATAGATACAATAATATAAATAATATTAAAATTTTTTTTTTTTTTTTTTTTTTTTTTCATTGTCATATTATTTTTAATGATCTTTTTTATTAAGAGAATAATGGTAAACGTTAAAAGTTGGTTTGGTAGATCTTTGAGTAACTAAGTCAATGCCCAAGTGTTACTTAAGTAAACAAATCTCTCCAGTTAACTTAAAAATTCTGAATTTGGTAATTTTTAATTTATTGGTAAGTGGTAAAAATTTCATTGTATTTATTTTAATTTGACCAATCATAATTTATTTAATTTTTTTTTTTAATATATAAAAATAAATTTTTTTTTTATTATTAAAACAACGAAAATTTAATAAATGTAAAATTTTACATATTTTTAATATTTAATATATTTTTAATAATTATATAATCACTTAATATGGTAGGATATAATAACTTACATCAAACCATTTAAATATGATCCTATGATATTCCTCGATATTGGTATATCACTGTAATAATATATTTAATTGGTTAATAAAAAAAGTAAATTTTAACAAATAAATAAATAAATAAAAAGAAAAGAAAAGAAAAGAAAAAGATAAATAGATAAATAATAAATAATTTAAAAAAAAAATAAAATAAAATAAAAGGTAAAATAAAAAATTTAAGAAATAAAAAATTAATAAAAATCAAAAAATAAATTAAAAAAAATTCTAAAAATTCTATCAATTAATTCTAAAATATTTATAAGCAAAGATCGAATTGTTTAGAATCATAATTATTAGTAATAATCTTATTGGTATAATGAACAAGTTTACTGGTATATTGGTTTCTATTATACTCAATAATATTTCCTTCCTCTTCATAAGGCATTTCATCAGATTTTGCAAATTGTTGATAAATTTCTGTTTCCACTTTTTGTTCTTTAACACAATTATACCATTCATGACAAATTTCATAAATTTCTGTTGCTGTAGGTCGATTTTTTGGTTCATTATCCAAACATCTTTGCATTAATTTAAGATAACATGATGGTGTACTTTTAACAATTGGTGGTCGATTACCATCAATAATTTTTAATATAAGTTGATAATCATGTGGTGTATCATAAAATGCTGGTTTACCGGAAGTAATTTCCCACATAATAATTCCAAAACTATATACATCTGCTGCTTGTCGATAAGGTTTTCCGGATAAAATTTCTGGTGCCATGTATGGAACTACTCCATATATACCACCATCTGGAACAAAATCTTGATCCGCACGTGACAATCCAAAATCAGATACTCGAGGATAGTTGGATATTTGTAAAATATTACCACTATGAAAATCACAATGAATTAATCCTGCTTCATGAATAACTTTAAGATCTTGAATAATTTTTGTCGTAAATTTTAATTTATCTTCCCATTTTAAAGTTTTATGATTTTGTTGTAAAAATTGTCGTAAATCTCCATATTGTGCGTAATCTAAAACTATAATAAACTCTTTTGTTACTGGATTTCGACTAATTCCATAGCATTGAAGAAATTCATCCTCTTGTAACATCATACATTTATGATGAGTTTTAATCTAAATCATTTCTTAAATTAATAAATTTTATTTAACGAGAATATTAATTTAAATAATTATTTATATACTAACCTCATTAAGAAATTCTTTAGCTATATTGGGTCTATTACGAAAAGATTTTAAAGCAATACGATAATCTTTATAACTGTGTCTTACATATTTCTTAGCTACTTCATCCCATTCAAAATGGCCTTTTAAACAATTAGTTCTTGTTGCCAATGATGCTACAGCAAATCCTCCCTCTCCAATTTTTTTGATATCCTTGAAATTTTCATAAGGTATAAATTCTAGGTAATCATAAGATCGTCTTGCACTAGTAATTGTTTCTCTAATAAAATTATCTATATCTTCATCTCCACTTGGATTTTTTAGATTATCTTCAAGTAATAGTTGTGAACAGCATGGTGGGCACCAATTACTAGATGTTTTGGGCCCACCACAAGCAGGACAGAGACCATAATTCTTTGTTTGTCCAGTTGGTTTGTTTGAAGAAACCTCAATAGTAGAGCTGATCCCATTCTAATATGAAAATAGCAGCTAACTACACTATCACTTTTTTTTTTTAAAAAAAAAAATAAAAAATAAAAAAAAATAATGAAAAATTAATATTTAATTTACATACCTTCGATGAAAATTCAGCAGGTAATTTGGCATCAAACCATTCAGGAATCTCCTTTCCTAATCCTTTAAGAATTATAGCTGCACAATCCATGTTAGTTACTTCACTTTCAATCTTTGAGTTTGGTTCAATCCCTGCTCCACTAACAGCTAAGAATACATTAACTTCCACATCACTATCTCCTCCATGTTGTGTTCCAATACCACCATGATCAGTTGTCATAACAATAAGTGAATCATCTTTCCATCCCACTTCTTCGATAGTCTCAAGAATTGTTGCTACTTGCGAATCCATAATCTTTATTTGTTCAAGATATGGTTGAGATCCATAACCATGTCCATGTCCATGTTCATCCACATCAGTTAGATGTACAAGCAACAATTCTACATCTTTATTCTCTGGATTACGAATATAATCAACTAATCTTGAAATTACAGTATAGTCATAAACAGAATCTTTAAGCCAATGATGTTTAAAGCGTAACCACCATTTCCAGAGAACATTCTCATGAGTAAGAGGTGCATACAAATCAGTTTTAACTGACAATTCAATAATACCAGTATTGATTGCTTCCCACGCTACATAAGATGCCATCTTAATATCTTTAGAGCTATTACCAAGTATCTTGTAGATACTGGGATAAGGATCATCTTCTTTATATGGTACTCCTGCTTCAACATCACCATTTTTTAGTCCATGCTTTTCTGGAAGAACACCATGTAATATAGAACCCCAGTTCTGAGCACTATCCGTTGGCACAACCGCTTTTGCTTTTAATGAACTAGCACCAGAAGCAAAAAATGCATCAAATGCAGGTGTTGGTACTTCTGTAAAAAATCTGCCAACGCCTATGTAAATAAATTTCAGTATAAATAAAATATTTTAAATACAATATTATTTCATTCTTTCACTTACCGTCTAAAGCAAGAACTATAACGCGTTTATACGGACTCTGCAAAGGCATTTTCACGAAATAAAAAGTACAATATTAGAATATATAAAATTGTAAAATTGTAAAATTGAAAACTACAAAAAGCAGTTGAATAAAAACAACAAACGTAACAAGCAATATAAATACATTAATGGGTGTGATAATTAATGCGGTGATAAAAATTCATCAAGAACAATATGTTATACTATAGGACAATATTATATTGGATTTTAATATATTCGTATAATCGGTAATTGTAATATATTTGTTATGATCAACAAATTGATTTTTCTGCACAACATCAACAATCTTTTTTTTTGATTGTCTAATTGTCTTTTGATTAATTGTAGTGTTCTTATTTAGGTTTTAGAAACCTTTTCGAGAATTTCTATTTGTAATTGAATATTATTATTATCGACAATTAGACTCCTTTTTTTTACGATAAGAATTCTTAGATGATTAAAAAGTCTAAGGTTTTCTTTTTTTGAGTTCAAGAAAGTTGCAGTAGTTTCACAGGCACATTAGGATTGAATTTTTGTGTCTATTTGTGAACAAATCCTTCAATGATTTCGCTGATGAATAAATTATAACCAAAAATTTTGTTTAATATTTCATATATAGTAATTAATAATCAGGTAATTTTGTGTAAGTATATCGTGAAAAGTTCATTGAAACTCATTATCTTTTAATTCTTGAAATAATCTAATACTTTGTTTTCATTTTTAGATCATTTGTTTAATTCATCTATATCTGCTTTTTTTTTATTCCTCTCCAAAGGACCATAATTCCTCCAAGTCTTATAAAAAGAGGTAAAATATTGCGTTATGTTTACTAATCCATTTTTATTTTTGTTTACTAAATCAAGAAATTCATTTTCAGGCGTTACTATGGGGGAAAGCCTGCCTATCGAAAAAAAAAGATATGAAGGTTAACTAATTTTATATATAATATAATAATGAACTGTGATGTCATGTGATTACTCATATTCATGTGATTTTTTAAGATCTTGAAAAAAAATTCATGATCCAATACTTGTCCTTCTATAATGACTCGGATATTCAGTATTTCATTCAGCCCTTGTTAAACTTTATCTGGAATTCAACTTGTACTCTAAATGAATTTGGAAAAGGAATCTTGGATTGATAAATTTGTAATATCTTTCATCAAAAAAGCTAGCTAATCACCAAAATCGTACCGTTACCAGGATTTTGTATTACATGTTAAAATCATAAATTCTTCAAATAACTTTTCGGAACATTACTAGATATGACTAATTGATAAATATACTCAAAAATTGAAGGTGAGTGCCTTTTCGATTTAAATTTTGTTTCGCTAAAGATGGACTCTTTTTTTAAGATCATAATTCATCAATGCATACTAATTCATTAACAATTACTTTGGTGGTTGATTCATCATTATTATTCATTATACTCACAATGAGGATACTATTATAAAATAAGTAGAAGTGGATGTAATAAAAGTCTAGAAGTTATGTTATCACAAGTTAGCTATATGCAATACTTGTAACCACAGGGGAATTCGAACATATGAATTTGATCTAGTCATATATGCTATATAATCAGTTAGCATTTAGCTGGATCTGGTGAACGCGTATTAATGGTTTCTCCGACACTAGAAGATTCTGTGGATCTGGACAATGATCAAGATCTTTTATACTGAGAATAAGCAAAATAAGATTATGCGTTAATCATTTTTTTTCTTTCTCACTTTTTGTCCTTTCATCTGCTATAATTCCACATTTAGAGTATTCTGTATGATTTTAAATTCTTCTATTCCTTTTTTTCATTCGATATTGTTGAGATACAAGTATTAGGGGAGTGACCAGTTAGAAAGTAAAAATTCTTTTTTGTGCATTATACTATAGAAGATAATGAAATTTGACCTGTGGATCAATAAATTCAAACGCATGGGTATGTTTTGTTACTAATAATACTTTTTGATTCGTTTTCTTCGATTTTGTTTTTTTAAAATCTCTTTTTTTTTGCTTTAATAGGAAAAGTTTTACAAAAAGATTTACTCTTGTAAGTAGACTCAATTTGTTTGGAATCTGTTATACTTCTTAGATTTCTCAATAAAATTAAATCTATTGCTTTTTTTTGTAGGTATGATGAAAGAATCTCACTTTATTAATTTCGACTGAATAAACTATAATATCAATCAATTTAAAGCATTTAAAGGATAGATTTTTAAATAAATCATTGATTTTATGATAAACTATTGATTTTATCATTTTAGTTTGCAATTTTATCACAAACTATTGGATCAATTAAAGTAATTAAAGTTGTTAGATGATTATGATTTTCTTTTTTTTTCTATACAAGCCTTTATAAGTTTTTTTTTTTGTTTATTTAATGATGGTATTTTAATTGATTAGATAATATCTGGTTCGTTATATTTTTTCTTTTTAATCAATCAATTTACTCAAATTTATAGTTGAATCTATTCTATTTTTTCACAAATAATTTTCAGTTGCAGTTTACACTTTTAAATTTTTTTTTTTTTTTTTTTTTGTACAATAAAATTATATAAGAGTATATAATGTAAATAATACTTTTATCACGTAAAGTACAATTTTATCATTAATATGGTATGTATTTGAACTTTATAAAAAAAGATACTATTTACTTTTTTATAGATAATTTCGTCTCGATCTATCACGTGATTATAATTCTATATTTCAATCTATAGTTATGAATATGGCCAAATTCTTTTTGATTCATAGTTATAATAAGAGCTTTACTTAATCATAAAATAAATTGAAATGAAAATATCTTTTGAATTTCAACAAATTTACCATAAATTTTACTTTATTATACATTAATTGAAAATTAAAGAATATTAATGAATAAAATATTTTTATCAATTCTTTCTTATTTTTATGAATACTGACTTTTTAAAAGTAAAAAAAAAAGGAAAAAATAATATTTTTCTAAATTGCATAAAATTTAAATATTTGTTTTAAAAAAAGAAAATTAAAAAAATAAAATTTAAAACATTAATTACATTTTTTTTAATTGTTTTTTTTTATAAAAATAATCAAAAAATAAAACCTATAAATTCTATTAATTCCTTTTTTTTCTTTGAAATCAAATTGAATTCAAATTGAATTTTTTTAAACTAAACTGAATTGATTAATTTTAAATATCAAATCAAATTAAATTGAATTTGAATTTAATAATACTAATTATAATATAATTTTTATTATAAATTAAGAAAATACTAAATAATAACTGTTATTAAATTTAAAGCACTGCTATTTAAAAATTTATTGTTGTATATCATTATATATTAAATAAATATAGCTTTTGTTAAAATATAAAATAATTTTAAATTTTTTAACTTTAAAGCTAACTACATGTAAATACTATCAGGTGTAGAATATTTATCAGGAAATTTGTTTAAACATAATTTAATATAATATTTCAGAGGTGGTGTAAAATTTTGAAATATTACACTAAAAATATAATATTACAAAAGTTTACGCTCTTAAATTTGAATAATTATAGTAATTTAATAATATTTCACTATCTACTAATCCAATTAAGATGATCTATAGCTTATTGAAATCAGCTTATCAAGACAAATTGAATGGTAGTAAAATCACATCAGGAAAAGGAGAATAACTAAAGATCTTAGATTACATACAATACTATATAAGGAATTATATATATAACATATTTTACCTAAGAAAGGATCTTATATTAAAGTAATATTAGGTAATATCAATTATCTGATAATCACAGATTAAAATATAAAAATTAGTTACCAATCGGTCATATAACTGATTGGTAACTGATTAAAATTTAATTGGTTACCTATAAATAACTGATTCTTTCAATCTGTTATCTATTGGTCATCAATCAGATATAAATTACCAATTAATTACCAATTGGTCATATGACCAATTTGTAGCTAATTGATTGCTGATTTGTTTACAATTTGATTTACGTATTAAAGTAAAAAAATTAGTATTATAATTTTATAAAGCAAGTCAAATTATATTTAATCTGAGCTTTTGAATTTATTCTGATAAATATATTAAATTTTTATTAATAATCAGTCACTAATTGATCACCAATCTGACATAGCCGATTGGTAACTGATTGGTTACTAATTGGTTTACAATATCTGATTTTTATATTAAAGTCAAAAAATTAGTATTATAACCTTGTAAAGCAAATTAAGTTATACTTAATTTGAACTTTTGAGTTTGTTCTAATAAATATATTAAGTTTATTATTAATAATCAATCACTAATCAGTCACCAATCAGATATAGCTGATTGGTGATTGATTTAAAAAAAATTCTTGTAAATTCTTCTTAATACTGCTTAATTTTAATTCAGCTAATTTAGTATTAAGATTTTAATTTAAAAATTAAACAGTATCAAGGAAAATTTGTAAGAATTTTCCTTGATACTGTTTTTAAAAAAATTAAAAGTATATTATAAACTATTTTTTATTTGTTATTTGTAGAAAATCAGTTTTGGCGTGGATATTGATATTTAAAGTAAAGTTTTTATTTCAAAACTTTTTTTAAAAAAGAATGTTTTTTAATTAAAAAATATTTTTTCATTTTTTTTTGCAAAGAAAATTAATTTTAACGTAAATAAAATATCAGTATTCACATCAGAACTGAATTCTTGCAAAAAATGTAAAAAAGAAACATTTTTTATGTTAAAAACGTCTTTTAAAAAAAAGTCTTTCGAAATTTAATCTGATCTAGTTTTTAGTCTAAGAAAGGTATTTACTTCATTACGCAATTTCTCCATTACGATCATAGTAATTTTGACTATTTCAGTTCAGTACTCTAGTTTTGAAATTATGCCTTTTTTAGCATTATAAGTTAGATTGCATTTCTTATAATAGGAATCTGGGCAAGTGAAATATAAAAAATTAGTATTACTATATTTTATCCTAAAACCTTTTTTTTTTTATAAATTCCGCAACAAGTTTAATACTTTCTTGCCCAACTTAAGTAATACTCTGGCAAATTCAAGTTTGTAGAATAGGGAGTCACTTTGACTTGTCACACTATAGAATGAATTCATATACAATTTAACAGCTTTTTGCTTTGAATTTAGAAAATCATATGTAAAACAGATAGAACTGTATTCTTTCTTAAAAGTAGATTCACTAGCTGAATCCAATTTACTTTTAACTAACTCTATATATTCCTTTTTCTTTCTGAGAAGTTTTAGCTTAGCCTTCATTTTATTTTGCATATTGAGTAAATTTTCTAATATTTTTGAAAATAGACCTTTCTGATCAGGTTTATTTCCATGCTGTATAGTCCAAATTCGTACAGGTTTGCTGTTATATTTGAACTTGATACTGTGAAGCATTTTGTTCTCTCTCTTTAACTCATATGCTTCCAAAAGTATTGAGATTATCTTTTCAGATAGTTATAAGTCATAATTATGTTAAGGTACAAAGAAGCGAAGTAGAGTTCTGAATAAGTCAAGTCAGGTCAGATTAATTGATAAACCTGACCTGAAATTTTTTTTCAGGTCAGGTCAGGTCAGGTTATATCAGATTGTCTGTTTGACCTGACCTGACCTGAAACCTGAAAAATTTCAGGACTATTTTATTAAAGTATTGAAAAAAAATGGTACAAAACTTTTTTTTTAATATAATATTATAAAAAAAAATGTTTTTGCAACGTTTTTTTATTAAAATATTGAAAAAAATATTGCAAAATATTTTTTTTAATATAACATTATGAAAAAATTGTTTTTGCAATGTTATTATTGAAATATCAAAAAAAAAATATTACGAATCATTTTTTTAATATAATATTATGAAAAAAATATTTTTGCAACGTTTTTTCTTGAAATATTGCGATTCAACATTTTTATATTAAAATCATATAAATAAGTGAATCCCAATACTGTAATTCACTTTTTTTATATAGAATTAATATAAAAAAGTGAATCACAATATCGCAACTCACTTTTATTATATAAAATTAATATAAAAAAGTGAATCGCAATACCACAACTCACTTTTATTATATAAAATCAATATAAAAAAGTGAATCGCAATACTGCAACTCACTTTTATTATATAAAATCAATATAAAAAAGTGAATCGCAATACTGCAACTCACTTTTATTATATAGTAGAATCAATAGTTTCAGGTCAACAGGTCAATCAGGTCAGGTCAATCTTCATATCTGACCTGAATTTCAGGTCAGGTCAGGTCAGGTTACCTGAATTTGGCTGACCTATTCGGTGCTCTAAAGCGAAGTTTATACTTGTAACAGGATACTTCATCAGAAAATTATATAGTGTGAAAAGTTGTGCAAGTTTACATATCATAATATTTTGTAAGTTTCCAGATCTGCCATAAGTTTATGTTAGAGGTATACTCTGAATCTGGTCAATCCAGATATCCAGTCATCCATCCGAAATTTGACTGGATTTGGATTGATCCAGATGATTCATCAGATTGACCGGATAGATCATCGGATATCTGGTCAATACTTGCTCACCAATTTGACCGGATGGTTGACTGGATATCTGAATAATCCGGTCAATCCAGTGAATCTGGTAAATCCGAATTCAGTTTTTTCTATTTAATACTTTTTATTAATATTAATTAACAATTAGAAATTTTTTAATAATAAACATAGTATTTATTTTTACGTTATTACAAATGATTTTTAACAAATTAGTTGACACAATATTTATAAAAAGTTTAAGATTTGGATCGAACCGGTTTGAAGACCCCTAAAGAAAAAAAAAGAAGAGAACGTTAAAGACTATCCAAAAACTAAAAAAACAAAAAAATCCCCTCCCCGACTTATCTTTATAACCCAGATCCAAGAAGGTGTCTCCCTAAAAAAAGAAGCAAAAGAAACGTTAGTTACGTTCCTAAAAACAAAAAAACAAAAATACCTTTCCCCCAACTTACCTTTATAACCCATGCCGAAATCCAGGTCCAAGAGGCGTCTTCCTAAAGAAAAGAAGCAAAAGGAATATTAGTTACGTTCCTAAAGACAAAAAAAAAACCAAAAATACCCTCCCCAACATACTTTAATAGCCTAAGCCAAGGATAGACGTGTGGTGAATTAATTAGAGATTTTGGTATTGAGTTTTGCGGTAAGTTTACCATTAATTTCAGAGAAGATCCTCTCGACTTTCACAGTAATAGAGACTAATAAAGTTATCAACCCAAAAATCCAGGGTCTAGGAAGGGCGTCACCTAAAGAAAAAAAAAAAGGAACGTTAATTATGTTCCCAAAGACAAAAAAAAAAGATAAAAAACCCTTCTCCAACTTACTTTAATAGCCCAAGCCGAAATTCAGGTCCAGGAAGGGCGTCACCTAAAAAAAAGAAGCAAAAGGAACGTTAATTACGTTCCCAAAGACAAAAAAAAACCCAAAAATAACCTCCCAAACTTACTTTAATAGCCCAAGCTGAAATCCAGGTTAGGAAGGGCGTCACCTAAAGAAAAGAAGCAAAGGAACGTTAATGACGTTCCCAAAGACAAAAAAAAACCCAAAAATACCCTCCCCCAACTTACCTTTATGAAATCCAAATCTGGGAGGGCGTCCCCTAAAGAAAAAAAGCAAAAGGAACGTTAATGACGTTCCCAAAGACAAACAAAAAATCAAAATTACCCTCCCCAACTAACTTTAATAGCCCAAGCCGAAATCCAGGTTAGGAAGGGCGTCACCTAAAGAAAAAAAGCAAAAGAAA
>QZLH01000272.1:59873-102227 GCA_003833135.1 Oehlia diaphana | reverse complement strand
AGTCGTAGGCACTTTCTTAAGGTTAGGCGTAGAGTGTTGACACCATGACAACCTGATCCCTTCCGAACTCAAAATTTGGTGGTAATCTAAGACCTTGCGTACGGCCTCCCATGTTTCGAAATACCCAACAAGTTTCCTCTTGCCTTTACCTGTTTGAACTATCTTAAATGACTTGGCCCCAAGTTCACATAAGTAGGTAGTGGGTTTCTGGTCCCGCCATAAGGTATGCGTAGTTACGTCCTCCGGAATGTTGTAAGCTACTGCCTGGAACTTCTCTCTTTGTTTTCTTTCACGGAGAGTCCAACTAGCGGGAAACCATTGCACTGGTATATCTCCTAAATCTGTAGTCCAATTATTATTGAACTGTGGTAAGGAAAACGAGGACAACGCTATTTTAACCCTAAGGGTTTGGTATTTGTGCTGTTTTTTAATCGATAGCTTAATAGGGTTGCCCCAAAGTTTTAGTTCTGCTGATATCTTCTTAGAAGACCAGGTATATGGAATGTCGTATACTATTATGTCACGGATACGTCTCTGTTCTTCTGGACTTGATACTTTAAAAATCACGAACATTATTAAATTTACAATATTTATATATATTTAACCTTAAAATCACATTGTTAATATTAACAATACAATATATTAACACGATGTGTTGTGATGTGTTGTTTAATTTAATACTAAATCTTACTACTGGCGACTCCCTCTTTTTGTCACTATAAACAGGCGGAGGGAGCAGCAATGGCTTTCCCCCTATAGGTACTTTATGGCCTCTACCTGTTTACAGAGAAGAGGTTTTTCGTAAAGTTTATTAGATAGATATATATATATGTATATATATAAGTATATATATACATCTATCATTAAATTAAAAAATTATAAAATAAGAAAAAAATAGTTTCAGGAAAAAACCACCTATTTATATAAAATTTTACATCACGTGCATCACGTGATATTATTTAATAATTACTGTTAGCTGCGGTATAACGAAAAAAAATTAAGCTTTTTTTTTAGCAAAAGCTTAATTTTTTTTCTTACGTCACTATTTCTTTCTCTTTTCCCTTTCTCTTTCCCCTTTCTCTTTCGTTCTCCCCTCCCTTTTCGTTCCCTTTCCCTTTCCCTTTCATTCTCCCTCTCCCTTTTCGTTCCATTTTTCCCTTTCCCCTTATTTAAGAATTGATGATAAGTCACGAGATATGTAACATATAACTAAATTTGTATATAAATAATACAAAATTTCATTCATCGATTAGACTATAGTACAGAATGACATTGTATTCAAAATGCCTAGAAGTATATGTTCTCATACTTCAAACAATGATCTGCAAATCAGATTTGGATTTCAATTTTGAATTTGAAGTTCAGATTCAAATTTGAAATTGTATAATCTGAATCTGTTAGATTGAATCTAAATTAAATCTATTGAATTCAAATCAGATCATTATACAGGTCAAAATGTGAAAAATCAGGTATCAATTAGTCACCAATTGAATACCAATCAGATAGCTGATTGGTGACCGATTAGTAACTAATTAGTATTTTCACCAAATATTGATACCAATCAGGCAGTTTGCTAACTTTTGATCTAGTGATCAGAAAAAGATGAAATATACTTCATTGGAATTGTCTCAACAAGCCGAATCTAATGGTAATAAAATTGTATTTCTAGGATTAATACTTGGTGAGATATTAAGTAAAATATAAAAATAAAAATATACTAATTATATTTTATTTAATATTTTATTAACTATTAATCCTAGAAATACAATTTTACTACTATTAGATTCATCTTATTGAGACAATTCCAATGAACTATATTTTATCCTTTGCTGATTACTGGATCAAAAGTTAGCAAACTGCCTGATTGGTAACAATATTTGGCGAAAATGCCAATCAGTCACCAATCGGTCACCAATCAATTACCAATCAGCTACCTGATTGGTGCCCGATCGGTGACTGATTGATGCCTGATTTTTCACATTTTGATCTGTGTTATGATCTGATTATATATGGTCTGGTAAATCATCAGCTAAATATGTAATTCGTAATTTAAAATACATGTTTTACATTTAAAAATAAAAAGAAAATCGCTAGCATTTTATATGTAATAATAAAAAGAAAAATGCTGAAACTGATAGTTCTAGTATTTTTACTTGTAAAAATGCAAAAAAATGCTAAAACTGATAATTCCAGCATTTTTACTTGTAAAATGCAAAAAAAAATGCTAAAACTGATAGTTTCAGCATTTTTACTTGTAGAAATGCAAAATAAAAAATGCTAAAACTAATGGTTCTGGTGCTTATAAAAATGCAAAAAAAAATGCCAAAACTAATGGTTCTGGCATTTTTACTTGTAGAAATGCAAAAAAATGCCGAAATTGATAGTTCTGGCATTTATATATATAAAAATGCAAAAACAATAAAATGCTAATATAACTTTGTATAAAAAAAGCATATGACCTATGATCAGCCAATGATGTATATTTATTGTATTATTGTAAAAAAGATTTCATTGATAAATAAAATTATGTAACTTTCTTTTATTGTATGTTTATTATTTGGTTAGAATATTAAATTTAAATAAAAGGACTAATTTTATTTTTATAATTATATCTAATAAAAAAAAAGAATAGAAAACTACTTATAAACTACTTTATACATAAGTACAATACTCAATAATAATCAATCCATAAATATGTATATATATATATATTTTAATTTCTTTTATATCATTAAATAAACGAACATTCTTAAATGGCAATTATGAATTTTGCTCATGTTTAGATCCATTATCTTGTGAATCTCGCATACGTTTAAATCCACTATCTTGCCTTCTATTCCATAATCGGAAAGATAAGAAGGAAAATGCAACAAGAATAATAAATAGATAAATATAATGTATGTAGTAATAGACCATATCGGCTCCATAAAGTTTGAGTCCAAGTGGAATTTGAAAAGCAGCCAATACAACTAAAGCTCTTCCAAACCACCTAGAAAAAAAAATCGCAATAAGTAATTTAAATGAAAATTTAAAAATTTAGGATCAAAAACTTACCAATGAAGTTGAGTCCACCATGGAATGTGAGCGCGTTTTGGATCGTACAAATGATGATGGATTGCACCAATTGCTAATTGTATAAAGAATCCAAGGAAAAGCACGAATCCAACGATCTTTAAGGGAAGGAAATAAGTTGTTAGGTAAATATCACAATAAGTAACTAATTAAAGAGTTTTATATTCACCTTGTGAGGATCATCAAATTTAAGATTTCCGGCAGCAGCGAAAGATAGAGCGCTACCAGCCAACATAACAGGAAGTGAGAGAAAGGCTTGAATGCCAACATGTAATTTGAACCATGTTGTTGGAAGAAAATTTCTCGCAAATCGTGCGATGAATACTGCACCAGGAATGAGAATAAGCCAGGCGGAAAACATCAAAGCAGCTATATTTAAATGAACAATTAAATTAGCAGCCTGTCACCTAATTGTCATAATATACCAAATTACATACTGATACTTACCGTGAGCAACTATCAATTTATCATAGTATGACAATTCGCTGCCTCCTTCCGCAAGGTTTAATCTAATATTACCTCTGTAATCATGGCGTGGTAAATAAGCGTCGATATCTTTATCTTCCGGATTTAATGTACCATATGCATATGCAAAGGTTTGTTTAGTTTTAATTTTACTTCCTTTAACTTTAAGGGGACGAGTGAATTCTACAATAAATTTATTATTTTCATTAATTTTACTGGTATCCGTATTAAGTTTGAGATCAGATTGTTGATCAGTTGCCATTGGCTGAGTTCCTTCTTCTCCTATACGCTGTGAAAGTGTTATACTGCCATCACTATTAGCCCAAGCGACCTTTACAAGATAAGCATATTAATGATTCAATTTAGAAACAAAATTATAAACAGCAGGCTATCGTTGTCACTACTTACCATCAAATATCCGTCCATACCCTGACCAACACCTAAACCGAGCCAACTACAATTTAAGAAACAATTGATTAATAAAATTGAACGAATTCTTTTAATTAATTCTTCTGAGATAATTACCCGGCCGTGTTAGGAGCCTCTAAACGGAAATGTACAAGAGTTTCATTACTTTGTGGAAGTGTAATTGTAAAACAATACCCTACTTCGTCAATACAATGACTAGTTAAACTATAAGAAACTATTTAAATAAAAAATATATAAATTAGCTTGTTCCAAATTTCAGAATGTCTCACTGCAGTCAACATCAAAATATACCTTGAACTAGAGTAAAGTATAAGACAAGTGTGCACCATATATTTCTTTTTGAGTATATGGTCATTTTGAAATTATTAAAGTACTTCCAAAGATTAATTATTAAAAAAAAAAATAATATACAAACTCGTCAATAGCAAAAGGAACAATAATTTTTTTTTTTGAAGAAAATAATTAGTCGTTAAAAAAGAAAAGCACAAAATGATATGAAAACCTATCAATGTAATACCGGGTTCCATTTTTTTTTTACTATTTTTACTCGAATTGTTCAATGTTTACAAATGAATAAATTAAGTGTAATCTTTGTTACCATATGAAGTTGAGGAAAATACGTTTGAAATCTATTTTTAGAGAGTAAAAAAAAAGTATAATGATTATACAATAAGTTCAATATTTTTTACGTTTGCGCCATTTTTAGAATCAGTTTTTAGACTTTTGGTCCAAAATTAAATTGATAATGCAGGAAACCAGATTTTAAGCTAAATTAGTAACCTATCACTAATTAAGCTAAGTCAAAAGCGATGTTGCGGACCGCAGAAACCTTTGTATCACTTTTTAATATTTTTAATCTTTATGGTATCCGGAAATGAAATTACCGTTTCTATTTATCAGTGTTATAGATCATAAATAAGCTTATTTACTTTATTATACAAGTCTATTTAATAAAATAAAATTACAATTTTTAACTATCTAATAGTTTTTTTATTAAAATTATTTCAATTTTTAAATTCCTCTACTATCAGGCCATTTACAAGTGTCCCTCCAGATTCTTCAATATCAAAATGGTTCCCAATAGCAGATTTAGGACCAGATAATTTAATTTCATTCCATGTGAAACTGAATAAAGAAGCCTGACCAATAAATAAAGGATTAACCCGTCCAGTACAATCATATAAAATGGTACCATCACCACCTTTAATAGTAAACTTATAATTTCCATTTATCCTATTAAGTATTGCACCTATATGTCCTGTAACTACAGTATTTCCATTAGGTGGCTGATATAATGATATTAACCCTTTAACTTCTGGTCTACCTACTGTTGTGGTACTAGGAGAACTCGAGAAAAGAACATATGCAAGTATTGTCGCATTGTTTTCCCCTCCCGGAGTTGTTCCAACAGGAGGAGATGTTGAAGGAGTTCCTCCTTCTGGAGGCGATGCACCTCCTTTTGGAGGTGATGTTGAAGGGGCTCCTCCTTCCGGAGGGGATGCACCTCCTTTTGGAGGTGATGTCGATGGAGCTCCTGGGGCTCCTCCTTCAGGGGGCGATGTTCCTCCTTCTGGGGGCGAAACTGAAGTAGCTGATGGGGATCCTGGGCTTGATGGAGGGCTCCCTCCTTCCGGTGACGATGCTGGAGGGGCTCCCCCTTCCGAAGGGTTTGCTGATTTTGTATCTGTTGGTTTGGGAGTTGCTTCGTCTCCACTTTTAGTAGTTTTTGTACTACTGCCACTGTTAACACTTCCATCCGTGCTTTTACTTTTTTTTGGGCCTGAATTTGTCGCACAAACAGATACAAAATTCAATAAAATTATAATGATTAATAAAATACCATAAAATGATTTGTATTTATCCATTGTTAAAATAACTCTAAATTAATTTTCTATATAATAATTTCAATTTCGCTCAAATTTTATATCATTGCAAATTAGTAAAAAAAAAATATATATATATATATATTTTAAAAAATAATTTCGAATAAAATTGCCAGAGAAAATCGTTTTTTTTTTTCGAGTTTGTTTTCAAAAACTCAAAAAAAAAGAATTTTGTCAAAAACAGCCTCTTATTTATAATTATAAGAAAACACCTAAACTAAATCCTTTGTCTCACCAGGCTACCAAATTAGCCGTATGCGGCTAAGAAGTAAAAATTTACGTCAATTGCAAAACGTATGCGGTGTGTCTTCCCACTGCAGTTAATCAGTTCCATTTTTTATTTTATTGGCTCATTCAACTAACAATGTTACAATATTCGGATCTGCACAAAGAAAACCCCATTTTTTAATCAACAAATTAATAAGGAATCCGAATTGTATTTTATTATTTATCAAAATGTAACGAATAATGAGAATCATATTTATAAAACTATTTATATTATTCAAAAACTTACAATTAAATACAGAAGAAACTTTATTAAATATTACAGTATATTAACTTAGTCATTGAATTTAATACTTCTTGATAATTTAGTTTTGATACCGGTTATCTCACCACCATAAGGTCCCTCTTGTCGAACCACAATTCTTTTAATACTTTTGATCTTTTTCTTGGCCTTCTCATATTTATTGCGATGCTTAACACGCGGATTGCGTTGCTCTTTCTTTCGATGTGGAGTAAGACCTTTATTCTTAAGAATCTCATAATTAATCAGCCGTTTAGATCCATCTGGAAGCATCTCTTCTTCATATACGGTTCTGTAGAAATAAATAAATAACTTAAGAAATATTACTTTATAATAATTCGAATTAAGAAACAAAAAAGCAACAACTCTTACTCATCATTTTTACTATTTTCTATCAACTGTTCATGTTCAAATTCCTTTTCCTTTTTAGCTTTTTTAGTCTTTCGCACGGATAAATAGAGTTCATCGTCACCTCCAGTTTCAATATCTTTTGCTATCTTATTATCTTCTTCATTCCAATCCAAATTATCCAAGTCATCACCGTCATTCTGACTGTTCACTGATTTGATTACACTCTTATCCTTATCTTTATAAGGTATATCAGTATCACCACCAAGACGTATTGCCTTTTCACGCTTAGCTAAATTCTGTCATTTAAGTTAATATTAGTCAATGAAATGATAATATATATTTTCCAAACGTGATAATAACCTGATCAATCTTTGCAACATGATGTCGCAATGATTTTCTATTTTGAGCCTTATCTTCGGCGTCCACATCATCTAATGCATCTAAATCTCCCATATCCAGATCCTCCTAAATTTCAAAAAAAAAAATAGAAAAAAAAATCAAGAATAATCTCTTTAAGGAAAATATAGATTAGACAATACCCGTATTCGCTTATTCTTCTTCACGTTCTTGAAGCTCACAAATTCCGGTTCAATAAACGTATCTGCCATATTTGATAAATTAATATCCCTCTCATCACTTCTAATAGACCCATTTTGAAGTTTCGTCTTTTTTGATTTCTCACTATTTTCTTCTTCGTCTAATTTTTTCTTACGCTTGGATTTTATCGATTCATTTTTTTCCATTTTTTTAATTTTAACTTTCTCAAATTTCGAATTAGTTTGTATCTGTGATGGCAGCTCATTGATTATTTCTTCAACTCCTATTTCTACGTGATATTAAAAGAATTAATGCATTTTACATTTATTAATAATAAAAATATAAAAATTCTTTTTAAAAACCTTTCTCTACTTTCTCACTCTTATCAGTATGCTCGTCTGTCTCTAATCTATCGACAAATTGTTTAATTATATCTTTCATTTTACTTTCTAATGTCTCTAATTTGTCCAAGGTTGTTCTAAGGTCTACAAGCGTGTCAATCACTGGATGCATTCGTAAGTGGCGAGTTCCGGACGATTTTAGGAAAAAATAGAAAGAAATGTTGGTCAGATAATTCAACAATATATGATATTTTATAGATAAAAATTTCATTGCCGGATCATATTTAATGTTACTCTTCTTGGCTCTGATTAAAAATAAAACAAAAACAAAACTTAAATTATTTACTCAAATTACCACAATAATCATAAATTATTCTTACTTCTCCAATATAGGCGCTAATGTGTCCTTAAGTGTTGAGAGTTGTTCTTTAAATTCATTTAATAGTTCAATTAGTTCAGGTGACTCATCCTGTAATATTTCTACAATCTCGGTTCGGGAAAGATTAGAATAATGATCTTGGTTTTTCGGTTGTGTTTCACTATCACTTTTTGGGGTAAAGATGTCAATATCAAAAGTTTGACATAATCGAATCAGTAGTAACTTTTGCAAAAAAATCAAAAGATATTTACTCTTTTTCAAAAGATACTTTTTGCACCTCTTGATTAAGTCTTTCCATAAGTTTTTTCTCATGTTCTTTATCCTAAATTAATCAAAAAAAAAAGAAAGGATAAATTTTTATTTTAAAAATTAAGATTTATTCAATATAAAAATTGAGTACCATATCCATCGCTGAAATAGATCCAACTCCAAGCAAATTATCATCATCAAAGAAATCTTCTTCGGACATTTTACTAATCTTTTTCTTTTGTAATCTCAATGCTTCCTCCTCCTCTTCTTTTGCTTCGTCGAAATCTGATAACTCATCAGCATCATAATATGTCTTTTTGTGATTACCCCAGGTTTGTGAATCAAATTCATCAAAATCATTATCAGCATCCGAAGACATTAAATCATCTTCTTGATTCTCTCCTTGGCTCTCATCTTCTTCGGATGAAGTACCGCCAGTCTGCAAAGCAAATACTTCTTCTTCAGATGATTCGGTTTCGTCTATTATATACAAAAATGAATAAATGTAATAAATTATAAAACTAAATAGATTATAAAATAAAATTTACCTTGCTTTTGACTATAATTATTATCTAATAAAATTTTTCCTCTTTCCTCATAATCTATTTTAATTGATTTTAATTAATAAATAGTATTGTATTTAACAAAATTTCGGTAGAATAAATTACATTCATCTTCGGAATCATGTTCAATATCATCCCACGAATTTATGGCCTTTATTCTGCCAGCTTGGTTGTCATATCTATCGTTTCCAGTTTCAATTTGAATTGAAGGCTTATAAAAAGTTTTTTTCTTTCTACCCATTGTAATAGTTTCATAAAAATTTTTTTTTGATAATCGGAATTTTATAATTACGAAATGAGTAACACAAAATTGCTGATCAATAAAAACATTAATAGTCGCGATGACCTCGTGTACGCAAACGCAAAACACACGAATTGTTCGAATTGTTGGGGAGTTGACGCGTAAAATTGAAAGGTATAAAAAGAGGTGATTTTTTACTTGCCCTATAAACACGAACATAACTCACAAAATTTTTTCTTTTTTATTTTTTTTTTAGACTCAACATACAAATATATTATTACATAAACCATTATAAGCAATGGCTCGAACAAAGCAAACTGCTCGAAAATCAACTGGCGGCAAAGCTCCTCGCAAACAACTTGCAACAAAAGCTGCGCGAAAAAGTGCCCCAGCTGCTGGCGGTGTAAAAAAGGTGCTTAGCAAAAATTATTTTACTTTTTTCGATTTGAGATTATCACAATTATTTATTTAATTTATTTTATAGCCACATCGATATAGGCCCGGTACCGTCGCACTCAGAGAAATCAGACGTTACCAGAAATCCACTGAATTGTTGATACGAAAACTTCCTTTCCAACGTTTGGTTCGTGAAATCGCTCAAGATTTCAAAACTGACTTGCGTTTCCAAAGTTCTGCTATTGGAGCACTTCAAGAAGCAGCTGAAGCCTATTTAGTTGCGCTATTCGAAGATACAAATTTGGCAGCCATTCACGCAAAAAGGGTTACCATTCAACCGAAGGATATTCAACTTGCTAGAAGGCTTCGAGGGGAACGATCTTAATTATATCAATTGTATAATGGTGATCAACGAAATGATAAACAAAGTCTTAAAACTTTTAATTCAAACTCAAATATAATTAAATATAGTTCTATTTGTTATTTTGTTAATCTTTATTTCTTGACTGTTTACTATCAAATTATGCCGTTCCAAATTAATTTTTAGTTTGACGTCCTCCCCCCCCCCAATTTGCATATGTTCACATATGTCTGAATACCGATTTTACGAAAATTTTATTATGTTGAATTATTGAAAGGACGTTAAACTAATTAATTAATTAGAATGGGCTTTACTATATTTTATTGTACTAAAAAACTAAATGTTTGCTAGAATAAAATATAAAATTGGATTCTCCGAAAAATGGCTAACTCCAATTAGTTAAAAAATTCATGTCATAATGACGTTGATCAAATATTGAAATTGATTAACTGAATTTATAAAAGGACACATTATTCTTTTCTACCTAATTAAAGATTATAAAATTATTATATTTTTTTTAACCAACAGTAATATAATTTAAATTATCAGAGATCAACCCAAAGTTATAGCATTAATCATGACTTCTCAACAAAATTTGGCAATTCAATCAAATTCATCAAAAATAGAGAATACAATTGAGGGAAGTGATAAGAGCAATATGATCACCATTGATGTAAGCAATGGTGACAAATCAAATCAAAAACGTGTTTTAACGACGCAAGAAATAAGCAAGTCTTTTCGAATAATGGCTTATCGTAAATCTAAAAGACAAATTAGAGGTCGATATCGGAGACGATCATATACAAGAATATTTTGGTTTATAATGTTTATGTTGGTATTCTTATCACTGATCGGAGCTGGAATTGGTGGTTCATTAAGTAAGTTAATTTACCATTAATAAAATGATATTTGTTTCACACATAATACTAAAACCATTGTAGGAAATATTGGTACGCGGGAAAGATGGCCAGAATTCGTGACTTTTATTATATCATTTACGATAATTATGTATGTTTATTATAAGGTTAGTGGGTCTCTTAATATTATTATTATGTAGGATCGTAATTTGATAATTCTAGTCATATTTTGATGTTTTAATTTATAGATAACTGAGATCGTAAGATGGTGCTTCTATTGGTAAGTATTCCTTATATTATATTGAATCTCGTATAATAAATTATATAAATAATTCTTTCGTTAATAGGTTAGCGATTGCTACCATAATTCTTTTGATTATAAACAAAGGTTCACTTGTATCTGAAGACAAAGGTTTTGCGTCAACGCCCGAAGCACGCATTTTGATAATAGTTCTTGGTGCTGTTGAATGCTTGACATTATTTATTTGGATCATTGTTCGATATGTTTATCCACGCATTGTCAAGAATGCTAAGTGGCTAGATACAATATGGTGGTGGAGAATAAAGCAGGAAAGTAATGTACATATTCATGGAAGAGATGCGGTTGGATGTTTCAGATATTTAGCTTGGGAAAGTTATAGTCTCTGGTTCAGGCATGGAACTGTGACTTATATTGGTGAAGTTAATGCTAATGGGCGACCTCATGGACGTGGTGAATGGGTTGATGATTCATTTGATGGAGAATGTTTAAAAGGTAAATTATTACAACAATATCTTTTGCATTATTAAATTTATTCTAGCATTCTAAATAATATTTTTATTTCTTCTAGGTGTCTGGGACGGTAAAGTAGAAGAAAATATAATAATTACACATAATATACCTTTGTATTAAAGTATTTCTACTTGATAATATTAGACGGAGTACCTGTTGGACCCTTTCAGTCAAGAGGTTCAGGCACAGGAGACGCGTTTCACGCAGTTCGAGTTGGATTTGTAAAAAATAGTCATACTCCATGGAATGAACAGAGACTTTTTCCTAGACCCTATCAAAACGGATTAGATATAGCAGTTGCTTCTGTTGAGTGCTCTGTTTCTGGCAAATATCTAAAAAATCTTCCAAAATCCACGTTGATTTTATCACCAAGATCACGGGAATCAAGAGATGAAGAAACAAACAAGCCGATAATCGAACATTGTTTAAAGAATTTAATGACATTTACTTCTATCATGGAACCTGATTTTGATGTTGAGGATGCGACACAATCATCAGTATTCATTAGAGCGGAGAATGACGGATTTGCAATCACTGGATTTTATCCTATTAACACAACGACTTCACGTGACGAAGTAATAGTAAAAAGAGTTCCTAAAAAAAACGATAGTGTACATTCTGAAATTGAATACACTCTTGAAGTAAACGGGTGGAGACCATCTGTCACATCTTCGTCTAATTCATCAGGATGTTTCAGAAGCTCAATGGTAGTGTTTTTCGTGTTTTTTTATAAATAATTAAAAATAACTCGATTAAATTCCATACTTTCATTAGGAATGTATCATTTTCATACATGGATTCAACTGTCCGCCTAAATATGCTACGGAAACACTAGGACAATTTCTTGCGTTGGGCGACTTTCCTAGTTACATAAAACCATTTGTATTCTCACCACCTAGTGCGAATTCTTTATGGTATTTTGGAGTCAAAAAGCAAGCATCTTCTGAACAAGCGATTAATGGTAATAATCCTTTATGATGATATACAATAAACTATCATATTTTTCCTGTTCTAACTCATATAGTAATTATTTAGATTTTAGGTTATTTTTACAAGATCTTCGAGATGCAGGATTTTGCGCTGTACATATATTAAGTCATTCAATGGGTGGTATGTTAACACTTCAGTATGCAAAGGCGTTTGAAGGAATATTTCAAGTAAGAAATTCCTTGGACAAGGATACGAGGGACACTAATATTTATTCAGAGAATGAAGGTACATTAATGAAGCTTTCGACGGTTACTCTACTTAATCCTGATGCACCTTTAAAACAATTTATTAGCCAAGGTTATGCTAGACTAAATAGGTATTGTGATCATATTACAATATATTCAAATGCAAGAGATTTTCCATTGAAAATAGGAGAAATAATTTGGCGTGAAGAATGCTTAGGAAGACAAACAAAAGATTTGCAACATGACGGAAAATTAATGAATGTTGATTTAATTGATACAACGCAATTGGACGTTAACATACATAAGGTTAGGCATAATTTTTTTAATTTGAATAGATTGTTGGTTGATGACTTACGGGATATCATAGTGATTAAAAGAAGAGCAAAAGAAAGAAGATTAAGACTGAGTAGAAAAGGCAGAGGTGTTGGATTGGAGGGAATTGTTTATACTTTCTTGGTTGCTCCAAGTTATGTTGTTAACAAATGATATTTGCGACAAAAAAAAAAAAAAAATAAACTTATCAGATTTGCCCGATAACTTTGTGTTGTATGATTACAGATTTTGTCATTGTATCCTCACAAATTTCTAAGAATCTTGAATGAAATAAGCAAAATAAGCTTTTTTTTTTTATAAAATATATTATATATTAAACCCAGTTTGCCGGTATTTTACGAAGAGGAACTCTTAAAAACATTATTAACTTTATTAATATTTACAAATCCAAAATTATTCCCAAAATATATTATTTGTATAAATTGATTCTAAAAACTTTCGCTCAGTTATATCTTTGGAAAGAGTAGATCTAGTACCAGCGTACTTTAAGATCATATCAACTTGCCTTTTGGATAACCCTCTTTCTTCACCAAATTTATTAAATATTTGTATCCAAACTTCGGGAGGGACTTTCATTAAAACGTTACTATTAAGATTATTTAGTAATAAAATTCTCGCTTTACTTACTAATTCAATCATACTGGCTGTAATGGGGGAATCAAATAAACGATTTTGTTGAAGATTTTTTACAATTCTTGAAAATATTTGGTTCTTCCTTTCATTTAAAGGAAGTTGAGATTTTTGAAGATTAAAATTTGATGATGAGTTTCGTAATTGTAAACCTTTGGTATTAAAATAAATACAAGTTAATTTCGTATTATATAATAAAGCTCTATTTAATTTTTCTAAAAATTTTAAAGAAACTTCAGAATTTTGTTGAGCCAAATCAATAGATTTCAAAGTCTGGTTTATCATTAATAGGTCGGCCATGGCACATAAACCTTCGTCCCCAAAATCATTGTTATCCAACGTTAAATTTTTTACGGATCGATTTTTCTTTAACGCCTCGATAATAAATAAAATACCACTATCATTAATCATAGTATTACCTAAAATTAATTCAATAATAGTACTATTATTATTTTCGATTAATTTTGCAATTGATTTTGATCCTACTTGGTTAAATCTTAAAGCAATTTTTCTAACAGGGCAACTAAATTCTAAAATTTGATCGATCATGATATCAATATCTCGTTGATTTAACATTCTTCTTGAAAGAGTTATATCAATAACTTTACATTCTTCCGGTTTGTGTCCAACTTCGTAACAGATTGAACAAATTGTTGGTAATTTAAATCTGTAAACTGAACCAGGATTTTTTATTGTATCCCCTGAGATTAAATATTCATTACGACGACGGGATAAATGAACTAATAAATCCTTTAATGAATCAAGTTTAGAAAATCCTTCGTAACGAAAAGTAAATCTTCCACTGTGTCTAAAATATTGTAGATATGAAATCGTTTGCCACGGCAATAATGATGTTAGAAGTTGTCCATTTAAAGTTGAATTGTGAAGTGTTATGGGATATTCTTTGGATTTTGCTGTCGTCGATGATAATGGAGCCATAAAATTTTACAATTAAAAAATAATTGATAATCATTTTATACGAATTATTTAAGGTAATTGGGGCTGAGGAGGCTGAGAACCGAGATAAATATACCCATTATGTCTATCTATTAATTTAAATAATAAATTCTATTCTCATTTGCAACAATAACTGCTTGAATTCTGAGATATGCTATTGATTGATTTTTTATAATATTCCAGAAGAATATCTTTCTAGATAACGAAATATCCTTAATTTACTGTTTTAAATTTTAAACTATGCAAACTTACTCAAGGATGCATAGTGATTGGATTTTCATAATTTTAGATTACATTTGTCTCATTGAGAGGATTTGAATGATAATAATCTTGCATTTATGGTATCGATATTTAACACGTAATTTCACTTTAAAATGTTTAGAAATTAAGTTTAGACGTCGTCCCATATGATATCTTTTGTTCTGGTGATTGGATTTTTAGCTCATTAGATTCGTCTCATTCAGATGGTATGATGATCTGATTAATATCGATCGAATTATGGTTTTTTTTAATCTTCTAAATTTTTTGTTGTGCAAATTGTAAAATTCATGTAATAAATAGGTTTATATCTCCAAAAAATTCTGAAATGATATAAAGCAATTGAAACATGAATGTTTATTTATTGTTATTGTTAGTACAAAATTATATGTTTCTTATATTACATCAACATGTGATGATCTGCATAATTTTGGACGCCAGATGATAATGGCCACCATCTGTAATCATTAAAATTAATGAAAAATTTTACCCAAATAAATAGAAGCTGCAAATTTTAATCCCGTATGAAGTAAAGGAATAAAGGATTGAATAATTTGTACCCAAACTTCCTTTTTTTGTTTGATTTTTTTAAGCTCATCTTTCAATGATTCAATCTCCTTTTCTTTTTCGCTATTGAGTAAAGCTAATGCTACTTCACGATCATAATTAGCTCGTTCTAATACATCAATATTTGTAATTTTTTGTTTTTCAGTATTTTCATCTTTCTCTCTGATTTTGTTTAAAAGAAGTCTTTTTATTTCCTCGTGCTCTACTTGCATTTTTTCCATTTTAAATTTCGTTTCTTTTTCATTTGCGGAAAATTCCAAGTATTTTTGTTCAGATTCTTGCACTGATTTGATTTGTTCGGCCAATTCATTTTTGAGAATTCCAATTGATTTTAACGTTGCGATTGCATCTTGATACTCGTCGGACTTAATCTTTGCCATCACCCTTTCTGTTTCAGGGCAATCCTCAATTAGAGTATCTATCACTTCTCTCTCAAAAATTGCAATCGCATCATCAAATTCTTCTTGATCCTTTCAAATTTTATTGCAACAAGTTAGAATTCTATATGGTTTTTTTTTTAAAAAGAAAAAAAAAAGGATAAATTATATTTACTTTAAAGAAATTTTCAGCAGAGAGACGTACTTTCACATTATTTTCCCACAATTTTTTAGCTAATTCCGTGTTATATTCATATAAAGCTTCAGAATTTAATTTGCGAAATTTTTCAAATTGCTCATTAATCGAGTTATTTAATTCATTTTCATACTGCCTTATCTGTACACTATCTCCTATAATTCTCTTGAAAAATTCTTTTTCAACTTGACTAAAAATTTCTATATGAATTTCGTTAAAAACTTTCCAATTAAATACATCAACATGTAAGCTATCATCATTTCTTTCTTTATCCTTATTTAATTTCTTATTCATATTTAAAGTATACATCTGGACACACTCCTTAATAGATCTTTGTGCAACGTATTCAATAACAGAATCATATTCACTTGGGATTGATAATTGCATGATTGAAGTATCGTTTAATTTTTCGACGCAATCCCGAAGAAATTTTGTAAATGATAATCCTGTCATAGTGCAGGATCCAATATATTTTGGTGTTGATGTAGATAAAACGTTGTTAACTGCATGAGTCACTTCAGTAACAAATTCTGGTTGTAAACTTGCTGTCGGTAATTTATCCAATTTTTGCAATTGATTCCGATCTGCCATCGGGATCTATGATATACGAAAAAAAATTTATTTAAAACGAACTCAAGGCAAACTTCAATATTTATGTGTGCATGATACGCTACCGGAATCCCAAACACATCGAAATCCGAGAAATATTTCTTAACTCCTTCAGTAGCTAAATAATAAATAAAATAAATTAATTCACGTAAAATCATGAAACTTTTTTCTTTAATTCTCTTTCCTAATACACGCACCTTGTTCATTCACAGAGTTTAATCTGTCTAAAAAGTAATCCTTAAAATCATCAGGATTTTTTAACATGAAGTCTCGTAATAGTACGACCAATTTAGGTAAAAACTTATAATCTGGAGGTGGCACAATAAATTTTGTTAAATCGGTCATCAAAAATAATTTTCCTATATCATCTTTACCAACAACACCATTTAAATTATAAATAAACGTTGACGAAATTGCTAAACATAATACAAATAATTTAGTTGCCCATTGTTGATTTTGTTTTGGGTCATCAATTCCTTCACAATCTAATACAATCATTCTTTTTCCTTGATAATCAAATGGTTTACTCCACATATAGATTCCTTGTGTACACCTATCGACTGTTGAACCCAACATAAATCCATCATGTCTACCGTGTAACACATTGGCGAACCATGATTTCCCTCTACGATACGATCCAACTATTCAAATATAATATGAACGTTTGTTTAACAGTGTTAGTAACCTAAATTATGTATAATACAATAATTATGAGCATATCTCACCGACGGAAATAATTGCAACGGGTCCGTCAATTCCTCTTATGATATCTAAAGCTTCTTCATTGAAAATAATTTCTCCGAATTCATTACGATCTTTTTCATTTTCGACGTAATTTAAAAGTTGAATCGGGATTCCCTCGCGAAATGGAATTCCTTCTCCAAATACATTTTCACATTCCATGTTTATAATAAAAGTATAAAAAAAATAGATACAATATATACAATATTTACAATTTATAATTTAACAATTTGTGAAAAAAGATCGTTTGCAGAAAAACCACTATTCTCCAACAATCAAATAAATTCCATAAAAATTCCATTAATTGTTAACAATAACATTCAGATGAGGCTGAGAATAACGAGAATAACGCAACCAAATTACACAAAAATTACAGGGGTTCTTTAAAGGTTTTCAAATTACATAACATTTATTCTTTGGATAGAAATCTACTCAATATTTCGAAACTTGCTTTTTATGTATTAGATCAAGAACATGTCGCGTGAGACTTATTGATTTTTAATGACCGATGCTGGTTGGATATTTTTATTCAACAAATTATTTTTACAATCAGCCAGATTACTTTTTTTGTTGGTCGGTTATTTTTACTATATAACAGATAGCTTTTTATTCTTATTTATAGTAAAAAGAAAGAATTTAATTGGCTGATTTATTATAATGAAATTCTAATATTATTATTTAAAGTTATTTATTATTTTAATATATATTACATTTTATTTATAAGACTGGATTATAACTGAATGAATTATAGCATCTAAAATAATTTGAATAGTATATATAATAAATATAATTTTTTTATTTAATTTTAAATATTATATAAAAACAAGTAAATTAATCTACCAATTAAAATTTAAATCTGTATTATTACTTTTACTAAAAAGTATAATTGGTTAGATTTAATATATTTATGTGGAATCAGATGAGATAATTTGGTTTAGCAAGGATATATCATCTAAGCCATCCTATACTATGCTAACTCTTTACATATTGTAAACATATTTAATAGTAAATAATATCCTTTGTTTCAGAATATACCTATTGGATTAGTCTGAAAATTCAGAAGATTTAAATAACTTTTACAATCTAGATGCAATCTATTAAACCATCTTTGCTAATTTGCTAAAATAAAAGAATAATTAGAAATTATAATTTCTTATATTACTTATAAGTTTATAATAATTTTATAATAGTAATACAGATCATAAATAGGTAGTTTCTGTTAAATTTATTTAACTTTAATTATAAAATGTAATAGCATTAAAAAGGTTTATATTAAAATTCATAAACTATTTATATAGTTTTTATAATCTGCTAACTGTAAATATATATATAGAATTTGTATACATAATTAAGTAATAATAAAAATAATGTTATAACTAATTGCAACTTATAATTCTGAGTTTTATTATATAGCTGTAATTTTGCAATTATTTAAAAAACAGTTAAAGTGTCAATCTTAATAATAGTAAATAATTTATTAAAAATTATACTAGAATTCTGAATAATATTAATACAACTCATAAATAAACTTTAAATACCAAAGTAAAAATACATTTTATAGTATAATTCTATTACTAGTTGTATTAAAAATAAAGGTATATAGGATAACAAAATTTTGAAAATACCCCCTGTAATATGCAACTTTTGAAAAATTTTAATATAAATTCTAAGCAAATTCAAATATAAGTTGTATCAGTATTATTTAAAGTCCTATTATACTGCCTAATATTATCCTTTAAACTGTAGAAGCTAAAATTAATTTTAATAATTTTTGAATTTTAAAATCTAGTGATCATAGAAAAATAAATTTATATTTGTTAGATTCCTCTTATTAAGGTATATTTAATGGTAATAAAATCATAACTCTAAGATTGATAAATAAAAGATTATATTAGTTTATAAATTTTTAGATTTTATAAGTTATTCTATTATATAATATTTGTAGAAGGATAATTTTATTTCTATCAAATTCTTCTCATTAAGATGCATTAAATGGTGGTAATTTTATATTTCTAGGGTTAATAGATAAAAAGATATTGCAATTTAAAAAATTTTGCTACTAATTATTATAATTTATCGATCATTTACTTTTAAAAAATCATTAATCAAATTGAATTTTTTTTTCAATTTTTATTTAAAAAATACTATAGAATTTATTACAAAAATATTGGTTTATATAATATAATATTTTAAGGTATTTGAAAGTGTCTTTAATTAAAAAATAAAATTGCAGGCAAATTTCACAGGTTGACTGCAAAACAGTTTAAGGGATATATACTAGTATTTCCTTTAAAGCATATTACTTTATAAAATCTGGGTATATTTTTTATTTAATACTTTCTTAATTCTAGTAATTTAAGCTTAATTTTGATAAAATATTAGGTATTATTAAGGATGGTTACCAGTTCTAAAAGACCGTAGTCTCACCAGTTTTATATCCCAAAAAGATAGACTAGTCTGTCTCATGTAGAACTGCAGTCTTTCGATCCTGAACTAATTCTGGCCAAATATATAGTATCGGCCAAAATTATTAAATATGGCAATTACGTGATTTCAGATATATAATTTAACCACTGTACAAAATATTTTTTACTGGTTCTGCCATTATAACACAAAATTTTTTGTATTACACTTTCTTGTAATTCTAGCCAGCATTATAAATTCAGCCTGAATTAACAGCAGGACTGAAAAGACTAAAAGATCGCAGTTCAGTCTTAAGACCGGCAGTCTTGGGACTGAATAAGACTGGTAGGACTGATGATCATCTTTAGGTATTATATAAGAATTATAAATATAATTTTAATAAAATACTTCTAAGTATTATTTATTTTTGAATCAAACTTTTTATATAAAATCTAAAGTACTAAAACAATAGTTTAATTTATATATTATATTTTATACTTGTAGTTTTCTTTACTTTTCTAATAAATATATAGTATTATAAAAAAATTTTAAAATCTTTATATATTAAGAAATTTAATATTATTAATTTCTTTATTAAAAAAAAATGAAATCTTTTTTTGTTAAAAATTCATAAGTGCATGTATTTTAAAACTAATTATATATGTATATTTAAAAAAAGTAATATATATTTAAAGAATACCCAATAGAAAAATAAATAATTAAAAATTTTTTAGAACTTTTAATTTAAAGTTTTTTTTATTTATTTAATTTAAAAGAGTTTAAAATTTGAATATATTTGTGTTTAAATACATTTTCTTTTTGGAAATTTTTAAATAATAAATTTATTGATCATTTATATTTATGTGTTATAATCAGTAAATTTACTATTTAATAATTTTCAAAAAGGAGGGATATATTGCAACACATATGCATAAAATTATTATTTTTAATTTAAATACTTTTAAAATATTTTAAATTAATAGAAATTAATATATTTACAAAGGGTTTTGTTTTTTATTGCCATGGCAATGTATCGCCAGTATCACGTGATTTTATAATTCCAGCCAGAATTAAAAGATCCTCAAATAATTTCCTTTTTTGGAAGTTTTGCATAACAAAAACTTGAATTTTGCTAAAAAATAAAATTGCTTTTTTTTGAATTGTGTAACATTACCTAAAAGGCCAAAAAAGGATATTTTGGCCAGCATTATAAAATTTGGCCAAAATTAAGCATGTGATGTATAGTGTATGACAAATAGGATTTTTTGCACTAAAAAAATTTTAAGTCCCCAGAATAAATAATAAAAATGGAAAACTAGTAGGTGTGATGCTGGGTGACAAATTATTCATATATGTGAAGTCACATGACACTTGCAACATATTACTATGGTGATTTTTTATAAAATCCATTTACAAATTACTATATATATATCACAGGTTATAGTATTTCAGGTATCTTGCAAAAATCAGGGGTTTGACTCTATATGACTATATATATCTCTAGATACTAAAAAATTCTATCTTTTTGTAAATCAATTTGAGTGATTATTTTTTATTTTGAAGAGTTCCTTTAATAAAAACTATTAAACAAAAAAAGATAGCTTAAATCTAATCACTGGATCACAAGATAAATGTAAAATACCCCAAGGTACTATACAATTCTATGAAATTTTTCAAGAAGGGTTATATGGTATACTAACATAAATTTGTTTAATTTAAATAAATTTAATTATTTTTAAAAAATTAATAGTAACTAAACAGCTATTACTAATTGGTCAATAATTATATAAATGTATTTATAAAGAATATTTCAATATATCTAAAATTCAAAATCATTTACATATAAAAAAATATAAAGGACACTTAATTCTAAGTTTCAAATTAGAATTAAGCTATTAAATACATATAAAGAAAATATATACTTATAGTCTAATTTTTTTTTTAATTATTATTTGTTTTTTGAAATATTTTATATTTATATAAATTTATTTTTTATAATAAAATATTACTTCTATAAAAAAATTAAATATTACTAAATCTTACCAGTAATGATATTACTATTAATGATTATTACTATTTAATTTTACCAAAAAATTATAATTTGGCTAAAATTTAAAATATTGGTTTATAATAATTATAATAATTTTAGCTAAAATTAAAAAATACTATTTATAAAAATTTTAACTCAAATAATAAATATATTAATTAATATTAACTATAACAAAATTTTAAAATTTTTATTTAGTAAAATGAAAAAAGTAAAAAATTAAAATTTTGTATTTTTTTTAATGATAACTGTTTATTAATGAATAATAAATTATTTATTTAATATTTATAAAATTTAAAAAATCAGACTAATAAAAATTACCAGAAATATTTTAACACATTTTTATAATAATAATTTATTTAATATTAAATTTTAAATTTATAAATTGTAATATATTAATTTTTTATAAATCAAATTAGTATTATAGTAGTAAAATTTAATTTTAAATTTCTTAACCAAAAAATTTATTAAAAAATAATTACAATTAAGACAATAATAAAACTAAAAAATTAATTGTCATTTTAATAATACTTAAAATAAACAATGTTAAAATATGGTGACTAGAATAATATATTTGTAATTATTTTCTTACATATATTAAAGATACCAAAAGGCCATTTATACATGATATTTTAGTAAAATTGTTTTTTAATTCTATTTACTATTATATAATCCATGCAGTAAATTAAATAGAAATGTAATTAATATAGGCAATAATCTAACATTGCTTATTATTTAATTATACTTTATTATGAAAAAATTTACCCAATTTACTGAACTTTGATCAATAAACCATCCTCCGTTATTAGGCCGTAATTGATTTTGGGCAGAATGATGTGCCATATTCGAACAACTTTCAAGGAAATTTCCAAATATGTATTTCCTTTAAAATCAATATTGACGAATAATTTGTAAGTTTTTAACTTATCGTGGTATAAAAGTCATCAAAGAATTTACGAGTACATTATATTAGCTTTTTTTATCTTAAACTGTAAGGAAATTTTAGGATTATCACAAGAATGTGATTTAACTGGTTCTTTTTCTTGCCAAAGTTAGTTGTTGTTTTAATAAAGTCTAATAAATATTCGAAAAAAAGTGAGTGTTATTCTTACATAATCAGTGATTAACGTAATTGTATACGATGATTTATATAAATTAGGACAATCTCAGCCGGTTGAATCTCGATTTTAAGAATTAAAAAAGTAAAATAGTGTGGGAAATCAAAAAAAAAAAATCTTTTTCTTTTTTTTTAAAAAAAAAAATCTTGAATCATTTCTTTTTTCGAAATTTGTAAAAAATGAGCGAATTATCAGGTAATTTAAAATTGAGTCAAAATAAGTTGTGGAGTTTAACTAATAAAATATTTTGTTATTTTGTTGATAAATTCTAGTCCCTCCGATGATGTATTCTTTACAATTAAATGAATTTGGACCTCCATCTAATCTAAAATATGTTGAAGTGAAATCTCCTCAACTTTGTTCTCCATATCAAGTAATTGTAAAAGTGATAGCGGCTGGTGTTAACCCTATTGAATATAAACTTAGAAGTGGAAATTTTCCAATAGTTAATGTTTTGTTGAAATTTCCTGCTGTTTTAGGGTCTGATTTTTCTGTAAATATTTTCAATTTTCTTTAAATGAATTTTTGTTAATAAAGAAAAATTTTTCTTATTCTATAAATTTATTTAGGGAGTAATTCTTGCAAAAGGAGATAAAGTAACAGAATTTAAAATTGGAGATGAAGTTTTTGGTAAAACTAAAAATATATTTAGTGGATTAGGAACTTATGCGCAGTATGTATATAATTCGTTAAAAAAAATTTTAATTTGTTATATTCATTTATTTTATTATATTATTATTTTCCAAGATTTGTGTTGGTTAATGTTAAAAGTGATGCCATCTTAAAGAAACCTGCTTCAATTACTCATCAAGAAGCCGCAGGAATTGGTATGGCTGGTTTAACAGCATGGAGTGGATTAATTTCTTTTGGCAATTTAAAAATTGATGAAGAGGCCAAAAAACTCCATCAAAAAGTTTTAGTAATTGGTGCCTCAGGAGGTAAAGATTAAATTAATTATGAGTGAACAATTATTTCATCCTGTCTTCAGTTTTGTTTACTTACATTTTCATATATTAATCTTTCTTTTTCTTTTTTTCTTTTTTTATAAAAAAAGGAGTTGGAACTTTCACGGTTCAAATTGCAAAAAATATCAATAATGCACATGTAACAGCAATTTGTTCAGGTAAAAATGCAGAATTAGTTAAAAATTTAGGGGCAGACCGTGTAATTGATTATACTAAGGAAGATTTTGGAGAAGTTTTAAAAGAAGAAAGAGAAAGTTTTGATTTAGTATTTGATTGTATTGGTGGAGACGAATATTATGATAAATCTATACCATTATTAAGGATAGGAGGTAATTTTGTTACAGCCGTAGGACCTGATACTTATGGTGATAATTTGGGAACAGTTAATACTATGAAAGCCATTGCTGTTACACTCGGAAGAAAATTGTTCAGTGTAAGAAATTACAAATTCATAATTGGTTTATCGGTGAAAGATTTACCTAAAATTGTTACATATATGGAGAAAAGACAAATTGTTACAGTCATTGGGCACGAATTTGATTTAAAAGACGGAGTTAAAGCCCATGAAATAAGTGAAAGTCATAGAGCTTATGGAAAAATAATCTTAAATTGTTCAAATTAAATATATATATAAATATTTTTTTTTAAATATGTTGTGTAATGTCTCGTACGTAAGAATATTCTATTATATTTTCTAAACAAATAAATCCTATAATTAGCTCATTAAAAGATTACTGTAATGGGATGACAAAACGGAACCGTATATTCCTATATTCCGATGAAACCATCCAAATAGTTGTACCGAATTAATAGGTATAAAAAAGGTCTAAAATCTTTTCACAAAATAACAAAAAACGAATTATAACAAAAAAATGAAGTTAAATTCCATTTTAATAATTCTTTTCATCGTTTTAAAACAAATTTTTGCGGAGTGTTTTGAACCAATAGATATATTTAAACTTGAAAAAACAATAAAAAAAGTTGATTGCGGAGATTGGATAAACGAAAAGGGCATTAAAAAATTTAATAATAATGATGGTAATAAATTAGTTGGAGGGGGGAATGAAACAATGTTTAAAGTAACTTTTACATGTTTGTTAAATGATAAAGTATTGTGTGATAAGGCACAAAAAGCGTTTGATAGAGCCAGTAATTCAATTACTAATACGTTAAAATTAAAAGAACAAATTACGATAAATGCTACATTCTTTGATTTTTGCGGTGAGGGGAAAAATGATCTAGAATGCCCTTTAGAAGCTGTTGCAACTATTGGGGAAACATCACCAAAAAGATTTTATTCATTATTATCAGATGATGATAAAATGGAAAGAATATATCCACAAGCATTAGTTAAACAATTTCAATTTCCTGAACATCCACAATATGATGATTTTGATATTATAATTCGTTTTAATTCTAGAGTTCACTTTTATTTCCCCGAAGACACAACCCCAATTGGCCCATTACAATATGATTTTGAATTTACAGTAACACATGAATTACTTCATGGATTAGGATTTTATAGTCTTTGGCAACCTTTACCTTTTGACGAAGCGAACAACCTGGGGGCTTTATGTCCCCCAATTGTCGTAATTAATAGTGGTAAAGATGGAAAAGTAGATTCTGATAGTCCTAATGAACCTGCAACCGTTAAAGAGTCTATATTTGATAAATATATGATTAGATTAGATAATGGCAATTTTATTTCTGAATATACTAAAAAAATGCAAAATTATGTTTCAAGCAACGAAGAAGCAACTCTTGAAGATTTTTTAGAAAGTCAGTTTCCAATAATGAGAACAATGTTTATATTAGCAACGAGACCAAAATCTTTAGGTTTTTTACCTCATAATTCGAAAAGTATAAATGATGCTGTGATATTAGAAACTTCTATACCAGGTTATCGACCTGGATCAAGTGTATCTCATGTAGATTTATCAACTTATAACAATACCAGTGATTATCTAATGGCATTTAAAGGTACTCCTGGTAGAACCACTAACGATTTTATTTCGATTGGCGGAAATTATCCCGGTGGTGTGATTGGACCCAAAACAAAATCCATTTTAGAAAGTATCGGGTAAGTAATTAATGATTTTTTTTTTTTTTTGAAGACACCCAAAATAATTTATTCTTTTTTTTTAGATATGCTACTGAAGAATATCCAGAACCAATTAAACCGCAACCTTTCGTAAAATCATCCGCAAAGCATAATTCCGCAGTTCCTATTTCTGCAATTTCTAATTTTGTAATTTTTAGTCAATTTTATATTATGATATTTGTTATTATTATATTATTGTAAACCGTGTGAAGCTCGAAGTACAAATCAATGTAAATAAAGATGCTAAACCGAATAGTTATTAATATCAGAATGATATTCCAAATCGGTTCTAGTCAGATTCGAAAATTAGCCATATCTATAATAAGTATCCCTATTCATTCATTGAAAATATCTAATAATAATTATCCACTAATCATAGAGAAATAATACCTTTCTAATCATTGAAAAATATTTGAAAAAATATCTATTATTCATTGTAATATGACAAGATCGAAACTATTTTTCTTCGATACTTCAATAAATAGTTGTACATAAACGAAATGTTAATCCCTACATAAAAAAATTGTCTGAGAAAAAACTCCGATAAATGATCGTTTTTATTCCGATTCCGATTTCCGATTTCCGAAAAACTCCGACATATGAAAATTTTTTTAGTATAATATAAAGGTCCATCTAATAATTTTTTTTTTTCACTAACTAAAAAAAAAAAAAAAGAGAAAAAAATGAAGTTAAACTCCTTTTTAATAATCCTTTTCATCATTTTAAAACAAATTTACGCGCAATGTTTTGAACCAATAGATGAAAAAAGAGTGAAAAAAGTCGCTTGCGGAAAATGGGTAACCGAAAAAGATATTAATAAAGTTAAAATTAATAATAATAATAAATTAGTTGGAGAAAATGAAACGATGTTTCAAGTAACTTTTACATGTTCAACAAGTGATACTGTAATGTGTGCTAAGGCACAAAGAGCATTTATTAACGCCGGTAATACAATTGCCAATACGTTAAAATTTAAAGAAAAAGTTTTGATAAACGCTACATTAATGGACTTTTGCGCCGAAGAAAATATCGAAACATGCGCTTTAAAACATCATATTGGACTAGCAGGACCACAAAGATTATATTCATTATTATCAGATGATGATAAAATTGAAAGAATATACCCACAAGCATTGGTTAAACAATTTCAATTTCCTGAACATCCACAATATGATAAATATGATATATTTATTCGTTTTAATTCGAGAATGGATTTTTACTTTAACGATGATACTACTCCAATTGGCCCATTACAATATGATTTTGAATTTACAGCAATACATGAATTACTTCATGGATTAGGATTTATCTCTTATTGGCAACTTTATGATGAAGCTAACAACCTAAAAGCTTTATGTCCTGCATTTGCCTTACTTAATAATAGTAATAACGGAGCATTCGATGATATTGGTGAAAATGATCTTGTAACCGTTAAAGAGTCCATATTTGATAAATATATAATTAGATTAGATAAGGGTACCTCTATTACTGAATATACTAAAAATATCGAACAATATGTTGTGAACAACCAGAATGCTACTGAGGAAGAATTTTTGCAAAATCTATTTCCAACAATGAATGAAGTGTATACATTAGCAACGACGCCAAAAATTTTAGGTTTTTTACCTCATAATTCGAATGTAACTGACGCTGTAATATTAGAAACGTCTATAAAATATCTATCTGGATCAAGTTTAACCCATGTAGATTTATCAACTTATAACAATACTAGTGATTATCTAATGGCATACAAAAGTACCCCTGGTAAAACCGTTAACGATTTTATTTCTATTGGCGGAAATTATTCTGGTGGTGTGATCGGCCCTAAAACAAAATCGGTTTTAGAAACTATTGGGTAAGTAATTAATAAGAATATTTTTTTTTTTTTAATGACACAATATAATTCTTTTTTTTTTTTTTTTTAGATATGCTACTGAAAGTTATCCAGATCCGATCAAACCTCAACCATTCGTAAAACCTCAAGCTAATCTTAATTCTGCAGCTATTTCTTCAATTTCAAATTCTGTAATTTTCAGTCAATATTATATTTTTTTGATATGTATTATTATTATATTATTGTAAGGTTTTGAACATTGGGAATTATTTACATTGCTGTATGGTGCTTTAGATATGATAAAAAGAAATACAATAGAAATAGACATAGTATATATAGCACATAGTATACAGGGAAATTATAAATAGACATAGATAGTATAATAAATTATTAAATAGACATAGTATACAGGGATAGTATAAAATTGATGTTATTAAATAAATACTTGATATTTTATATGATTTGTGAATTTGTGTGATTAAAATATAAAATTGCCTTAACGTACAGTAGGGGTGTACGATATTAACTTACGAACTGGCTGAATTATGCACTTGCACGTGATAGCGTTAACGTTAACTCCAGCCAGTTTGTACGTTAATATCGTACACCATCTATAAAATGTACATCATCACGTGAGCATTGTTGCTTTGTTATGGAATTGAATGTCGATCATTATCATCTTGACCAGCATTAGACTTAAAGCAATGATGATCACATTTATCTTCATTTTATTCATTTTTTATTGTTATTTGATATCAAGTTTTTTGAGAACTGATTATTTAAAATTTACTACCCGATTAAATACGCGTAGAGAACCAATTTATAATGATTTTTTACTAATTATGTTCACGTTTGAATTCTAAAGTTTTAAATAAACCATTTAATAAAAGGAAATTTTTCAAATTTTTTTGCTTGTGTTTGAGAATAAATCATATCATATTAAAAAATTTAAGAGCCTAAGATAAAAGCATTTATGTCGAAATAAAATTTTGCATATGTTATTAGTGTAGATAAATAAGAACCCAAATCATAATATTTAACATTTTTTTTTTTTTTCTTAAATTCAAATGAAAAGTCATTTTTTGATCAAAAATTTTTTTTTCAAAATAAAATAAAATAAAGAATTAATAATATAAGTTAATAAATTCGGCAAATATTAAAATTATTCTTTGCCTTGTAATAAATATAACCCTACGAATCATTATTGTTCGTCTTCTTCTCATTCTTGGTCTTCGACGATTATTATTATCATCATCATTATTTTGTTGCTGAGAATTACGACGTGTATTTCGTGTATTTGGTGTATTTCGTCTATTTCTAAACATTGAATCGAAATTAAAGAGAAGGGATCAATGGAAATCTTAATGAAATCTTAACGTAAACTTAAATTAATTGATTGATTTTTATTTTTAATTTTTGATATTAAAGAATTTGTTTTTTTTTTATTTTGTTTTTGATAATTTACAAAATTTTAGGTGTCTTTTTAAATATATTTACGATATATTTTTTTTACATTACGGATAAAAAAATATCAACCAATGTTTATTTAATTATAGAAAATTTGTGTACATAAACTTATTTAATGTTATATGGAATGAAATACAAGCTTAGAAATTTAGCAGGCAAAAAAATTACCACTTCAATGCTTCAATGGAATAAAAAGAAAAGACCTTTGCAGAATAATCTGGTAAACAAGAACACTTTTTGATCCGATCTTCCGAATTTAATTATATTAAATGCGCATCACCGCACCCCTGACAAAAAATTATATTTTTATTTACAATATTTACGGTACAAAAAAAAAGTATATACGAGCCATATACATATTCCTTTTAAAAAACGATAAATAAAGATAACAAAATATCAAATTATTACATAAATATTGTTATATTTTTAAACCAACTGCATTTAAACTCATAGAAAAGTAATTGATTCGTGATCGTTATTGATGCAAAAAATAAAAAAAAATGTTTGTTAATAATCATTTTTAGGAAAACAAATACAGTATATCGGATATTTGCCAATCATAATATTGGTTGATCATTTGTCCTACTGAAATTTCACTTATAAAGCGTATGTGCTTAATAAAATATAATATTATTAAAAATAGTACATTCATTATATTCTTCCTAAAAAAAAATTTCTCAATTTATTTTCGCGAACTTGATTAAATATTTACGCACCAGGAAAAATGAAAAAGTTTCTTAATGACAAAAGAAAACAGAATATTTTATAACTTATAACTGTTTATGTGCTTATTATCTTCTATTTAAGAAAGGAGCAAATTTTATTTTGAGAGATTTTTTTTTTTTTGTAAAATTCAAGAGAACAATTCAATATGGCTATTTTAGAGGCTATTAATGCCACATGAATTAATGGATTTTTTGCTCAGAATTACTGCATTAAGAAGCTAGCTTGTGACAAATAATAAGTGTCAAATAATATTTCTTACACTAAAAAAATTAAGTTCCCAGAATACATAATAGGACAGAGGAGTGTGACGCGGTGACTACAAATCATTCATTTAACCAAAATTCACTTTCACGTGATCACATAAAATATGTCACCGTGTCACACCCCTACTATTTTCACTTTTTACACTTTTTTACCAAGTAAATCTTGAAATTTTTTTTATGAATCTTTTTATTTGTCACATAAAATAATTCCATACCGGATAATGCCAAGTCAATGTCATAACTTTGGCCAAAACGTCACGTGAAAGTGAAATTTTGTTGGATGTTTAAGACGATCACATGATACTGTTATTATGTCCTAAAATTTGATGAGTCTAACTTAAGTAGCCTGAATCTGGTCACCTTAGAATAGTACTCCGGGTATGATACTGAAGAATTTAATATTTTTAAAATCTGATTTATAAGTATTTTCGATATATTGAGATGGATACTTTACTTTAGGCAGTAATATCCTAATGCCTAAAGCAGTGTTGGCATTTGGCCGCGACCAACAATTTTTTTGGCCAGTTTGACCGGTCAAACTGGCCTAAGGTAAGACTTTAGATATCATAGTAATGAAAGTTAAAGTCTCACACAGATTAATTTAATTAATAAACATAGGTGTACTTATGACTCTACTCTTTTCTTTCTAATTTCTTTGAACGAGAATATATATTATTATATTTATATTATTTAATGAGTTAGTTATTATAAAGCAATTTTCAAATCTTTATGATTTTGAATGTTTTAGACGCATTAAAAAGTGTGGTGTGCTGCATCAAAAATCGGCAATATTTCTAACACTGAGTAATATAAAGTAAAATTTACCCTCGATATAACGGATTTTTCAATATGACGGATTTTTTGACAAATTTTACTAATGGAACGGATGGTTCCATTATATCGAATTTCACTATATAATATATAACTACAGGTGTGAATTTTTTAGACATCTTGGCGAAATTTAAAAATGTATTTTAATCTCTCTTCTAAAAATTAAGTAACATTTTCTCAAGTTTTGATAATGAATTTCGGTTATTTGATAATGAACTTTTGTTATTTGATAAATTGTCTTTGGCAAATGTGTATATTATATTTTAATTGGTGGCCACCCTGATGATTAACGTAAAATAACCTTTGGGTAAAGTACTTAACTTTCCTATTAAGATAAAAGGAGTAATCATTCCAGTTTGTTAAGTCGATTAGGAGGAATACGCGGAATTTAATGACCGATATTTTTGAGACATCCAATATTGAAATCAACATTAATTCCTATTGGTCACCGCAGTATTCCAATTACCGAATTGATTATCGGTCTTCGACCGATATCTCTATCCCATAACGCAATTCATTTTAACGAGACGTATCTATATAAAGGGCTATTATCCATTTAATTCTAATCGCTAATTTAAATATTTATTTGATATCTTATTCTCTTTAACACTCAATAATGAATTAAATTTATTGTATATTATTCATTTAATGCTATATTTTTTTTTTTACTAACTTTTATAATTCATATTTATTTATAGTTGATTAACAATTTGTTTGTAAAATTGCAATTTGGAAATATTTAAAACGGTTATTTGTTTAATAATTAACATTTTTAGGGTAAATATGTTTTTCATATATCGTAAATTTCATATATCGTAGATTTCATATATCGTAAATTTTAAAAGTTAAGCATCCTTCAAACTTTTTCAAATTTGCAAAAAAAGTATGATACAACAAGAACCTTACTAAATTTTTTTGTAAATAAGGGAGGGACGATAGGTTTTTTTTTTTTATTACTTAAAAAACTTACAAATTTTTTACTAAGTTCATATGACTATATCATATGATTATATCATTACATGAAAAAAAAGTCACAAGTCATATGAGGGTTTCAAATAAAATCATGTGAATTAAAGTTTACCAATCATATATTAAAAATCCAAAACGTGTTCATAATTGATCAACAAGGAGTAGAAAACTCTTAGTTGATTTTTCTATTTTTAACCGGATTACCGGATTAAAAACTATAACATTATTCCTATAATAAAACAATTCCTTATGGAAAAAGCATTATTACATATATGGTATTAATATGAAAAATGAAAATAAATGAATTATTGAAAATATTGAAATCAAAAGAAAAGAATCTGGAAATTCTAAAATATTCAAGAAAAGTACTACTATTCAAAATATCAAAATACTTTTTTTGTAAAATACCGACTTTTTTTTTTAAATGTCTTTACGGTAATCTCCAAAAGATGACTTTTAATCGATCCATAAATTAATCATAAGAATTCATTAGTAATAGTTACATTTATAAATTATTAATAAGAAGGAAATGAGAAAAATAAATCGGAGAAGGTTTCCGTGGCTGATTGTATAAGTATTAAATAGTTAAAATTAAACTTTTTTTTTTTTTCTTTTACGCGTATCTTGTACATATCCGGTGATAGGCTTTTTAATGATTATCCGGAAAGTCCGGATGCCATAAAGCCCGTTGTCTTCAAATCTGAAACAAAATAATGGAGAAGTCGAAACTTTATCTTTAAAAATCTTCGGCCGCACCGCATAAGTGATCTAAAAAAAATCATCAGCCAAATTATTATGTTTTTGCAAAACAAAAAAAAGAGAATAAATCTTGAGTCACGTAAACCTGCATTGTCAATCTTTTCTATAAATGAAACAAATGAACAAATGGGACTTGGCAAATGGAATGTTCGAGATCTCACTATTAAAATCAATATATCATGTATGTACTGCGTGTTCAAAAATGATTAAATCAATGAAGAAAATCTCTTTCATTTTTTTGATACTTTTAAAAAATGTTCGATTAGGAAAGTATTCTTTGGATAAAATATTATAAAAAGTTTTTTCTTTTAGTTTATTCTATATGAAAAGTTCGAATTTTATGAAAAAAATATCTATTGTTACATGTGTTACAAGTGACACCTACATGTGATTCTAGATGCATATTCACTTCGATATGGAATATTCTGGTTTTAAGTTTTTATAGAACAAAGATGCCGTTGTTCTTTTCTGGCTAATAATTTTGTGTTTGTCGAATTAAAAGACAATATAAGAAAATTATTATTTTTACATTATTTTTACATTATTATAATTACTTCATCATTATTGTTATTGTTATTTTCTGTTACATATAAAATTTTTTTTCTATTATATTACATACATTACACCAAAAAAATTAATTATTAACAATTATAACGAATAATAATAATAATAATAGATTTTTCTGCGGACAATGATTCCTTTTTTTAATTTTTTACTCAGGAGAAATACTAAAGAAGAATTAGAATCGAAATATCGAAATGGTCAATGGTACAAAAAAGAATAATTATAATAACAATTATGATTTGATTGGAAATTTCTTTAATCGATTTGATTTTGTACTCATTTGTTGTTATATGGTTCCATAAATAAAATTCATTGAGATCGCGTTCATGTTAACGTGAATGAATCACAAACCCAAATTATATGACCTTCTAATCGGCCTACGCGAATAAATTCTTTTATCCAAAAAAGAATGGATAAAGATTAGATTAACATAACAGGGTAAAAGTATACAAAATAATTTAACAAAATAATAAAATAAAATTCAAATAATTACCAAAATAATAGATCGTAAAAAGCAAACAAATGAATAAATTGTAATAAAGAATATAAAGAATAAAAAAAAAAAATACAAAGATTTTTTAATAATAAACAAAAATGCAGTTTCAAAAATCAAAAAAAATGAATTAGAAAAAAAAGTAAATATTATTATACCTTAAGTGGGACATTGGGACTAATGATTTAATGACTTTTTACTTGTCTTTTTTTTTTTTTCTTTATTTTTTTTTTTTTTTTTTTTTTTTTTTTTTTTTTTTTTTTTTTTTTTTTTGTCTTGTCATCTATTACAAGATAATTATAAATGCAAAGATGACCCGAGTCTAACTTATCAAAAATGATCAAAGTTACTCGCGATCAAATTATAACACATTTTTAGGAATTAATTAAATTAAACTTTGTCTTATTTTCATTTTGTAACTATTGTTAGTTTTATTATGACTTTTGATTAAATAATTAAGACTTATTGATAAATTTGTGGACTTATTGATAATTAACTTTTACGTGGCGTTCTATGGATCATGCGATGCAAGTGTAGGCCGATTAAAATTGATCAAATGATACCAGTCAATCAAAATTTGCATCAGCAAAATTTTTTTTACTCGGTTAAAAGAGATCATCATGTAATTTTAATTCGATCGTGGCGCACTTTATTCATGTGAACGATTATGGTGCAGAAAATTTAATAAGGAAAACAAACAATTAACAAAGCCTCTTTGAAAGAAAAAAGTTTCAATTTACATCTAAAACGCCTTAATAGAAATCCTAAACATACATATTGTCTTTTTTTTTTAACGCATGCATAGTGCGGTGGCCCAAGTCCTAGCCACACATACACAATATTAACGTGATTAGTAAGACAGTAGTACGAATTATCTTTAAAAAGGGGGCTTGATAAGCAAACACAAACCCTTAAGTGTATCAAAAAAATCGTGACACAAGAACCAGCAAGTTTTAAACAGGTATCTGACTTAATTACTGCGCCAACTCTTTGTTAAGACAATTTTAACCAATCATAAAACGAAATTACAAAAGCATTTCATTGTTACTTATGCCCGAAATGATAATCATGTTGTAACACGAATTACGTACGCTTTCGTAAATAAAGTTTTAAAAAATGCACAATGATTGTTAGTAAGACGTGACACTATGCAAAACTTTACATTGAATGACTTCTTGTATCACGATCTTAATATGGAGTTGTTAATAAAAGAACAATCATCTAGAAATTTTTTATTTTAACATTATATATAATGTAATTAAAAATTTGACCATATTAGGTTTTATAGAAAACTGGAATGAAAAATGAAAAATAAACCGGTTTTTTTTATTTACATGCATACATATCAAGTCATAGGATTAATTATTATATGAATTTGAGTAACAACCTAAAATAATAAAAAAAAAAAAAAAAAAAAAAATAAAATTTAAAAAAAAAAAAAAAAAAAAAAAAAAAATGATACAACTTAAATGAAAATTAAATGATTTCGATAAGGATCTTTACTCAAAAAAATTTTAAACTATGCATGTATGTAGGTTAGGGCGTAAATAAAAAAAAGATCTTTAATTTATGAAATTCAAAAAATCATCTTGTGTCATCAAAATTACGGAGTAAGTATCCGAATTTTTTTAAACCTGTATATTCTTGATATTTAAACTTTAAGAAGAATACTTTAATTAAATTAAATACCATATTTGGAAATAACTCAAAAAAAAAAAAAAAGGTTATTGTTAAAGATGCAGAATGCAAGTTACTCGGTTTTTAAGTTTATGCAGACGTCTCGCAAAGAGGGGTAAACGTTTTAAACTACTTTTTGTTACCTAATGTTTGGAATGATTTGCACATGCTTTAGACCACAAAAAAAAAAAAAGAATAATAATTTCCTCGATTAAAAATTTTTTTTTAGAAAAAAAAAAAAAAAACTCTAATAAATTGTTTGTATACTAGTTAATCTTGTTTTCCTTTTAAAAATATATGCTTAATGATAATAAACATGAATGACTTAAATGCGGGGGCAGGGGGAAGGGGGGGATGAGTTAATATTAAATATTAATATATAATTTTGAGTTATGCTAGCCAAATTATAAACTTTCATAATTTTGAGTTATGTATGTTTGTGCAAGCAGAGCAAATGGCGTTTTTTTTTTTCTTTTATTATTTTCCTTTTGTTTTTATTTTATTTTAAACTTTTTTGTGAAATTATTGACCCCAGAAAAAACATATAAAAAAAATTTTTTTTTAAATTTTACTCGTTAAAATGTAACTTTAAAAAATTTTTTTATTATTATTTTATTTTCCGGTTTTAAAAACAGTAAAGAAGATCTACAACAGGTTATTGTTTTTCTTTTTTAAAAAAAAAAAAAAAAGTCAAAATTAAAAATAATAAACAAGAAACAACAGATTGACATAAGTAAAGAGAATTTCTTGTTTTAGTAATTTTTCATTAATTAAACTTTCTCGCATAAAATTTTTTTAACAAATAAATATGTATAAAAAATTTCTTCTCTTTGCAGTTTTTTTTAACTGGATAAAAAGAAAATATAAAAGAGAGAAGAGAGAAAGAAAAAAAAAAAAATAATAAATAATAAATTATCAAGTATGAAACGTACCTAAATTTTTATTCGTAAAAGAATTTTTTTCAAGAATTTTTTTTTTTTTCTTTTATTTTTTCTTTTTCGGTATAAGGGACCCAAAGAATGATAGAGAGCAAAAAAACCTAATTGTGACTATGAGTCAATAAGAAAAAAAAAAAAAAAAAATTTTAAAAATAAAAAAAAAAAAAAAAAAAAAAAAACCCTAAATTTTGTAATATAAATAATGATTAACAGAACCCTAAAAGCGACTCGCATTAATGTACAACATAATTCTGAGTACAAATGATGCGATGTACTTTACATTTTAGTGCTAATAATATGCAAAAAATATTATTAGGTGTCACAAAAAAATATGCATGGAGGATTCCCCACTTTTTTTCAAAAAATTGCTTGTAATCGGGTAATTTTTTGTAACTTACAATTTTATTTATTTATTATTGTCAGATTTTTTTTTAAAATAAAAAAAAAAAAAAAATTTTTAAATATTTGTTTTTGTCATCAGATGAGTTATGCGGTTACCTGATGCCAACCTTTGTATTATACAATATTTATTTATTATATATATATATATATATATATTTTATTATTAAAATGTTTTTTCTCTTTATGTATATATTTTTATATTACATATTCTATTTATTTATTTATTCTTATTTATTTATTTATTTATTTATTTATTTTCAAGAAAAAAAAAAATGCTTATAATGCTTATCAATAAAGAGTGACACAAAAAAAAAATTTTGTTCAGAATAATGAAAGACTTTTGAAGTTGTACGGATGGCAGAATGTTTCAGTTATATGTTTAAATGAACCTCATCAAAAAAAAAAAAGTTCATTACACGAATTAAGGAATGCTGACATTAATGTCATTAATGATAATAAGTTATCATTGTCATGTTACTTAATTATAAATTTGATAGAATACAAAAAAAGATAATTTAATTTATTCGTCATTATATTTTAACCGTAAAAGTGAGGGGTTCATTTTAAATTTTAGTTCAATAGTTAATCCGTTAAATAATTCAATAGCTTATTTTAGCTCAATTAAAGAAGTCGATAAGGTGATTTGTGATAGAATCTAGATTGAATTATATTGAATTATATAATAAATAAATAAAAAAAAAAAATTAAATAAAAATTTAATTTATTATATTTAATTTATTTTTTCGGAATATGAATAAGTCAATAATTGTTCGTAAAAAAAAAAATAAATAAATAAAAAAAAAATAAATTTTTGTTTAACAAATTTAAACAATGTAAATTTTTTCCGTTGGTCCGGTCGTTAAATTATTACGAGATATGAAGATTATTAATAACGGGAGAAACCCAAAGTGGGGTATAAAAGAATTTTAAGGGACAAAAAAAAAATATGGTTATTCCTTCTTTATTTCATTTAAAAACAAGTTTTTGATCTTGGAAGACGGTTAAATTATATATATGATGTATATATGTATGTGTATAATATATAAATAATAGATAATAAAAAAAATATATTTATACAAAATAAATTTATACATTATATATATATATATATATATATATATATATATATAATTTTGTAAATATGCATAAAAAAAAAATTGTCAAAAATTTCTTATATTTTCCATTTTTTCTAAAAAAAATATATATAAATAAATTTAATTACAAGTTATCTGTTATAACAGTTATAATAAAAAAAAAAATTTTTTTTATTAATCGAATAAAATAAAAAGAAACAGAAATTTTATTTAGGTTATTTTAAATGTATAAAAAAAATTTTTTTTTTTTTTTTTTTCAAAAAAACTGTGATCAGCGAGAGATTGTGAAACACGTGTAACAACAAAGATCTGCATATTATTTTACCAAACCTGAGACGGCAAATCATTACCACATTCTTTTCCTTTATGTACTTTCTATTTATATATAAAAAAATTCCTATATAAAGGGAAAAAAAAATCGACGAATTTTCTCAATCAAAAACATCTTTTGAAAAAAAAAACAAATAAAAAAATATAATTTTTGATATAAAAAAATTATAAATTTATTTGATAAAAAAACTTTTTCGCAAGATATTTTTTCTATTACAAAATTACAAAATGAATGAAACAATTTCATCTACTGGGGAACAACATTCTTCAAATATTAATAATTATAATGTGATTGACGACTCTTCCGATAATATTTCCTCAACATTTTATACAAACCATTACTCAGATCAACAACCCACTTATAATGAAAATATCACTTCAACTGTTCTCGGACCACAACAACAGACTATTGAAAATACTTCTTTTCCACTTAATTCGTTTAACATGAATAGTGTTAATCCTTCCCAACCTGAAATTCATAGTTTTGATATCCCAGGGTATAAAATTATCGTCATACCTTTTCCACTTAATTCGTTTAACATGAATAGTAATAACTCTTCTCAATCTGGAATTCTTAGTTTTGATTTTCCTGGGTATAAAATTATCATTATACCTACATTTTCTCAACAGGAAAATACTCATTTGAATTATTCTTCTTCAGATATCACAAATACGCAATTTACTCAATTTCAACGATAAATTTCTGAATTATAATTACATAGCATATAAACAACTTTTATTTCTTAAATCCTTTTTATTTCTTTTATAACTTTTATTAAATTAGCTTTATCAGTATCTTTTATTTACATTGTATTTCTTTGTATTGTATAACTGTTATGTCATTTTAAATAAAAATTATATTTCCTTTCAAACGAAATAAACCTTAACCCAAATAATTGAATCACATATGGCATAAATTAATGCTATATTTCTTCTTATTTTATAAATTTTATATGGCATATTTTGGAATTCTTTATTTTGGAATTTGCGGCTTGTCATTTGTCATGTGATTTAACTGAAGATCTTGATGAGATCACGCGTATTTCACGTGATGGATAAGGTGAGCATTTTTTGTGATGCCCTAATTGTCACACATTAATCTTCGCACCCTCCCCTGCTTTGATCGATGCCCCTGCAATATTTATTAACAACGGAATCGTAATTAAAGCGCCACGCATATTGTACAATTTAATATCCCACAAATATTTTTTCAATTTCTTTTAAGTTTTCTCTTTCAATTTTTACCGTGATTCCACCGCATTGCTGTTAAACATGATACGATTTGTGTGGGTTAATTCTGGGATAGTGATTTTGTTTTAAAAAAAAAATATTTTTTCTGCAATATAAACTAAAGTTGCTCTTCTGTGAAATCTTTAAATTTTACGTTACGAGAATCTAAAAATTTATTCGCCTGTCCTTTAATAGGGTATGTGATTTATAAAATATTCATTACTTATTAATCAAAATTTATTTGTATATTTGACATCAGGATAATATTAAACATATGAACTGTATTTAATTTTATAAAAAATCATGTATAGAAATTATATCACCTTTATATTTGTAAAAATAATAATAATAATGAACATTTTATCAAATCTACTTAATAGTGATCGATAAAACATTTTAGAAAACTTTCTAACATCGAAAATTTATGAACGACTAAAAACATAGTTTCTAATCTTTCAATCCTCCTATCATTTTCTTTCATATCCAATATTTGACCACCTTTTTCTCCAAATATTTTTATCACTTCATTACGAAAATGAACTCTCAAAACTTGATTTTCTTGATTTCTTTGCAACTCCTTATCACTAATAAATTCAAAAGGTTCATATTCTATTTCTTGAATCCAAATTGGATAATCACATAATTCCCATAAAGTTCCAGTATGTGAAAATTCCCAATCGATAATACCTGTAATTTTAATATCGTTATCAACAGAAGAACGTTCAACAAGTATATTTTGCGCATCAAAATCATAATGAATTAGAGTGAAAGGAAGTAAATCTATTGATTCAAAAGGATTATCGTTTGATAACTTGGATTGAAGTAAAGCCAATTGCTTTACTAGTTTTTCTGTTCTCTCTTCTGCATCAGCTAAAATTGTATTCATTTCATTATTAAGATTTTGTACACCATGAATTTCAAAGTAACTCTTTTCCTTTTGAATTAAAGCATCAAACCATTCTCGGGAACTTTTAAAAGGACCAGTAAAACTAGGGATAATGTCTCTTCCTTCAGTATAACATAAGGGACTTACAATAGGCCCAACTTGGAAAGACATATATGGAGTTGAAACACGGCTAAATGAGAAGTTTATTAGAACCATTGAATAACCTTTAAGGATATTAATACAAAATCAAACAAACCTTAATAAATATGATGCTTTTTCTCGTATGGGTTTGGATTGATCATTGTTTAAATAAAGACAACCAATTTCATTAAATTGACATTTGGTCCATATCTCAAATAATATATTAATTATTTGGTTTAAAACACACTTTTTATTTTCAATCGTCAATTCATCCCAAATTCGATATAAATGTTGTCCAGATAAACGTTCCATTAAGATGTATGGAGACTTTATAATATTATGTGTAGTATAATCCCAATCATACAATTCCGGTACTTTGATTTTGGTATTTTGAGCGATATACTTCATAGTTGCTACTTCACAAGCTAATTTTGCTGCAGGATGAGTTGAATCACGCGGAAGTCTGGCAATGCAATCTGGTCCACTGTCAAATTGTAACAAATGAATTTCATTATTAGACCCTCTTGTTAATCTGCAAGTTTTAATGCAATTTCGATCTAAACGACTAGAAGCTAACTGTTTCAACATATCGAAATCCAAGTCTAACGTGGGTTCATCATCAGAATCTTCAGATTCACTGAATATTTCTAACTTATCGTTCATTGCTTTGTGTATATAAATTTTGTATCAACGTATAAAAAATTGTTAAAGTTTAATAAAAAATTGAAAGTAAAGGGTTTACGTTCTCTCCGATTTATTAAAAATCTAATGATTTAAAATCAATCAACCTTTGTAAATAGTGATATGGAATGATGTAAGTTCATTGATTTTAATAAATAAAATAAAAAAAATAAAAGGCTTAAAATTTTTTTTTTTGTCTTCTCCCGATTTAAATCAATCAATATTATTAATAGTGATATATTTAAGTAAAATAATAAAAAAAAACCTCCTTATTTAAATGATTGATTTATAGTGATGTAAAATGATGTAAGGTCACAAGTATGTTAATTAATAAAGTGCTGTATTATATACGTGCACAGTAAATTAAAACAACAATAATTACATGAATATTTACTCAATAATCATATAAGTTAATATCCAGATATTTTCATACCTGCTAAACAACTTTACTTATTCAATGAAAGCAAGTTATGTTTGACCAAAATGCTTAAATTACGCCATAGTATTTATATGAAAAATTGAAAATATTATAAATAGTGAAATAGTGAGTATAGTTTTATGAATATACAAACTAGCTTGGAGAAATATCTGAGTAGTTTCATACCTGCTGAATAACTTTGCTTATTTAACAAAGCCATATTATTTTGGTTAAATAATAAAATAATACTGAGATATTTCTGCGTCTATTATAAGATTTAATGTGAAAATTATTCTCAACTTTACAAATAAAACACTATATATAAGCCAGTGTTTAAGATAAACTTTTTAAAAATATTTTAAAAAAAATAACTGAAAAGAAGAGAAAGGAAGAGAGAAGTACTATGTATACCGTGTATTCGAGGCTGTCGCGCCACTATCACGGGGGGGGAACAGGATATTATCGTAAACCCCTGGAACAGGTTAAGATCCCCTATTGGAAATTAGTGTAATGTCACGTGATATAACGCGACCCATCAACAGCATTATGAAGTCTTATTCATCTACAGCATATATATTTACGACATTACGGATTTACGGCGGATCAATAATAAAAAAAAATCCTATATGTGAACAAGTTAGCATTAAACATGGCAGGGAGCTATAGTCATAGTATAATTAGAACTGTAATAATTCTGACTTTTTTTTAATTAAGTTGGCTTATACTACCATACAGTATCATAATTATGATAA